>JAODXP020008062.1:0-87141 GCA_027497455.2 Sardinella longiceps | reverse complement strand
TGTACCTCAGGATACAGTTGATTATGAGAATGACCCTGCAGCAACATCGCAGGCTCCCTCCAACACATCTGAATCTGTCTACCAGTGCCTGAACCCCAACACCATGCAACAAGACTCGGTCTATCAGTGCTTGCACTTCAACACTCGTACTGATGAATCAGCTATCAGTCTTTGAATGCCACCAACGAAGGTGACTGTGTATCACAGCCTTCAACACCATGGAAAGAAGACCTGAGGACTTGTGGTAGAAGTTCTTAAAAAAAAGAAGACGATTATAATAACAATGACATAGGCATGATGAACTAAAATATCAGGGGGGCATCACAATTATAAATATATAAATATATTTTATTAGCCTACATTTATTCTTCAGTTTTCAGCAGTTTTCAGCAAAACCAAAATCTGGCCTAGGGCAGCAAACAGGCTAGAACCGGGCCTGACGATGATTGCTTTATGGTTTTCTCTGTAACATTAAGATTTTAGTAATTGTACGTTTGGAAAAGAAAAATAAATGTATTGCTATTTGAATGCTTCTCATGTGTCTGTTAATAAAAAAAATCTAATTTATGGATGTGCATAACTTATCATTTAATTACATTCATGGAAGATTATGAATTAATGTTCAGAAATAAGAACAAACAAATAGCATATAGCACAAACAAAGAGCATATTTGTTACAGTAATTACCACCAGCAGTAATAACATTGTAGGAGTCGTGGTAAACAGCATTGATGCTCTGATTGGTCAGTGTGCAGTGCCCATTAGCCAGACGAACACCACCTAGTGGCTCTGCTTAATTCTCACGAAATTCTCAAGAAATCATCTTGCTGGGCCATCGTAATTCATTTTAACTGTTAAACACTGCCAGAGTGGTATGCTATGGAAAACACACTGCTAGAGCTAATCGCTGCATGAAAAGGGGAGTGGCTACAGTTAGAGCGTCAGAAGGCAGCTGTGATTTATTTACTGATATCTTTAATATGTTTGACCCAAATATCACCAAATTTTATACTGCGCTCACCTGTGATTGCTATTAGCAAGATGTATCCCAAATCTGAGCGCGGCATAGCTCAGTAGGCTAGTGCGTCATACCACAAATCCGAGGACCCGGGTTGGATTCCAACCTGAGGTAATTTCCTGATCCCTACCCTTCTCTCTCTCCCACTCATTTCCTGTCCACTCTTTACTGTCCTATCTAATTAAAGGCAAAAAATATCTTACAAAAAAAAAGAAATCTGAGGTCAGTTGGACGAACGGTTTAAGAGACACACTGACAGATGTTCCTTGCATTAATAGATTGGGTGTGAATTGCCCTATTTGGGAAGAACGAAGCCCGTTATTTAGCAACAGGATCTTTCCAGGGAATAATAAGGATCCAACATACCCTAACATCCAAATTCCTACTGGAGGAAATGAGTTTCTATTAAAAGTGATTAATCACGATTAATCCTTGCAAAATAATTCAATCATGCAGAGTTCCATGTTACATGCATGCATAACACCATGTGTGACTGTATGTGACTGTAATTTTGACTTTGTCCAGTAGGGGTCAGAGATCTCGGTGTCCCTGATAGTCTACGGTGTCTCTTGAAAATCATATGTGTTATGCGTTAAATCAGTACATCAGTAATGTACATAATGTATTATATACCTACAGTTAGAAAAGAATTTTGAAAAACACGTTTTTTTGTAGGCCCACTTGGTTGGAGTGGTTTGGTTTGAGCTGCTCAGATCCACGTAGACTCACAAGAACAGCTGGCCCTCACACTGTTGGAAGAACACACAAGACCGCACCACAGGTCCTACCACAGCATATGTCCGACCACAGCACAAGCCCCTGCACAGGAAGAGTTCAAATATAAACCAAGGGTGTGAACTTGTTGCACACAGTGTGGAACTGAGAGCAAACTAAATGGTACAGAACATAATCTGGAATGGAGATCATTGCTGTTGCTATGCTGTGCATACTTTCAGGCAAGTCCTATTTTATAGTTCCTGTGAATGTCCAGAAATCGATGAGTTGGACAACTTTAGGATAGGGTATGGTTATGCTATGGATAATAGTAAGTGAATGTGAAATTCATTACTGTAAATATGACAGAAAGCTTAGCAAAAAGGGATGTTGGACCCTGCGTGTATGTCTGTGCTTGTATGCCTAGTCTGTGTGTCCGCAGCCTTCTGTCTGGAGGTGTGTGTGCATGTTGAACGAACATTCATGTTGTTCACAAATTTACTTGTTGTTACAGGCTACCACCACTCCAATACCTCATGTTGCATTGCAATCTCTCTGTCTAAGTAAAAATACTATGTCTCCTAGTCCTAGAGATCTTTGCTTTTCTTTTTCAATATTGCATTCTGAGATCATGATTATATTCAACTGAGGGCAGAGGCAATATACTATAACTTGAGATGTAGATCTATATTCCCATACTATCAGTAGAATCTCCATAAGAGTTTAATTAGACAAATCAGATTGCTCCTAAACAATCCACTGTCTGGGATTTGGTCTCGACTTGGTCTTGCTTCCTCTACGACTCGACTTGGTGTCACTTTCTTAAAGACTCCACCTTGACACCTCATGGAATCGGTCTAAACGTCTTGCTTCCTCATAGTCCAAAAGGGTGTAGGCTTACTTTCTTTTTCTCTCAACGGCACAGTAAATATTCAGGGCAATTTTATTATTGCAAATCGTCCATCTCATTATGTTCCTGAACAGGTGGAGTTAATTCCTTGACTGTGATTGGACCGGAATATGGTGCTGTCATCATTAAGTGTAATTACTCGGCACTCTACAAAACCAATAGGAAGTATTTCTGCAAAGGATCATGGAATGACTGTTCCAGTAATATAAAGGCCGACAAAGTTAGTCCTACACCCATGGGAAGGTTTTCTCTATATGACAACCAATCAGAGGGGAACATCAGGGTGTTGATCACTCAGCTGACCACAGAGGACACAGGGAACTATAAGTGTGTCGTGGACAAAGGACCCTCTGAGGCCTCTACTAACCTGCGGCTGGAGGTTTTTAAAGGTTTGTTCCTTCGGCTCATTGAATTGGGGATGTACTGTAATTAAGCTTGTTCAGGATCCTCCAGGACAGTGGGAGAGAGATATTGTTGTTTGTGTGTCTGTGTGTGTGTGTGTGTGTGCATGTGTGTGCTTGCTTCTGCTGAAGTGGGGAGGGAAGACAGCATAGAATCACTCTTTTCTCTTCTAGAATTGACAGGTATCAGTGATCCTAAACCACTGTCTCGCCAACATGGATCAAGTGCTGAGATCAACTGCACTTTCCCAGAGCCCTACATAAACAGAACCAAGTACCTCTGCCACCGTTGGAAAACAGTAACCTGCTTTAAGCTTACCTCATCTGGAACAGTCAAGAGAAAAATACAAATCCTATCCAGTAGTAGTAGTGAGGTAAAATTCTCAGTGACGCTGTTCCAGCTGACTGAAGAAGATGCAGGAGATTACTGGTGTGGAGCAGGAGCGACTGGAGAACCAGACTCATTTATTACTCTGATCAAGAGGACTCAACTCAACATTGGTGAGTTATAACTCAGTTAGATGTTGTTTGAAATGTGGGGGCGCTGTGGCTCAGTGGGCTAGATCGTCATACCATTACTCTGTGGACCCGGGTTGGAGTCCGACCCAAGATCATTTCCTGATCCCTCCCCATCTTCCTCTACCACTTGTTTCCTGTCCACCTCTATATTGCCCTATCTGATTAAGGGCAAAACCCTCAAAAAATATCTTTAAAAAGGCATATATTACGTAATGCCTTTTTCAACATCGATTTTTGTGGGTTTGATTTGTTGTGATTTTATGATATCTATACATTGTGGATGAATTATTTACATTTTCAGATTCACCGTCATCATCTACAACGCAAAGCCAAGTGAATCACACAACTGTCTCCCAGTCGTCTCCTATGGCATGACTTTTACCTTTTTGTGGAAAAAAATGTTTTCCCCTACTTTTGGAGAGCTTGGGAGCTCAAATGACATAAAACAAAAAAAAAAATTACCCCCCCTACCCCCCCTTTCCAGATATCAGTTTGTTGCCTCAAGGCAACAATGTGCCACAATGGTAGTAAAACGCCAAGCTTTTCTATATATTGTTTTTTGCATTGAACTGATAAAAAACACAAATTAATCCAAAATTTATTGGCAAATTTAATTTATTACCATTAAAGTTTCACTAAAACAAGTGAATTCAAGACTTTTTACTATGCTACACTAATTGTAGCCTAAGCGTGTTTACGCAAACAAGTGTGTGTAATTTATGTGTGAGCAATATTATATGTTCTTATTTCTATATGTATGTGTTAAAATATTTTGATTTGTTTCAAAATCTCTTTCAAATCCTGATGACATTTATTTAGTGTGGAACTGCAGAAAGTAGTTGCTTGCACATTTAATCTCTTATAAACACCTAGGCCTACACGCTTACATGTATGTACGCACATACTGTATGTACAGCAGTGGTTCTCAAACTTTTTCTGTCATTCCCCACTTTGGAAAGCAGAGGATTTTCACGCCCCACCTGAAAGGCTCAATTTGCGCAAATTTTTTTGTCAGTGTTAGGATGTTCATTTTACTAATTCAAAGCCAAATTTCTCTTGAACCAATCATCACAGCAACTAGCAAATAACACCATTGGAAGGCTCAATTTACTGTCATATGCACATATCTGACAAATAGCTGTGAATTCGGGGGGCATGGTGCGACAACGGTCAATCGCAAAGAGATGTCTCGCGCCCCACCTGTCATGTGTCTGCGCCCCACTAGTGGGGCCCGCCCCACAGTTTGAGAAACACTGATGTACAGTATGCCGATAACACACACAATGCTGCAATGCGTTTAGTTATTTTAATAATAATAGCAATGCTATTATTTCAATAGTTACAAGTGAAAAATTCACCATTCACACTTGTTTCGTAGAGCTACATGCTATTTCAGACGTGTCAGGTCCATAATGCAATATGTCACGTCCATAACGCAGGTTTTCCCAAAATAACCCTAATCAAAACCAACTCATTTTACATCTACATTTAAATTAAGTCTTTTTCTGTGTCCACTCAGGTGTCCTGTTTGGTATGTATGGAATAATGTATAGGTTTCTCTGTAAACTTAAGACTTCAGAGGAAAATTGTAATCTCCTATAAAAGCACGTCCGTTTCTTGTCACGTCCATAACACAAATTGAAAGGCTCTTATTCTTAAAATTTAAATCATGATATGAATTGTATGTGTTTGCCAGTATTCAGCCATAAAGTTTGCATAAGAAAATGAACAAAATTGTGAAACTAGGTGCTAGGTTTGCAGAGGTTACTGTATGTGGCATCAATAATGCATGCAAATGTCATGTCCATAACGCTAGAATTAACCATTTATTTATCTATTTATTTATTTACTTGTTTATTTTATTTAATTAATCATATATTTATTCATTCATTTATTGTTGGTGCATCTGTATATGGGAGGATATACTTAAAACATGAGCTATAAACACCAGAATTATGAAGCACCATTCATGTTACTTTGTTTGAAAATCTATGTCCTGGCTGCATATTGTTGCCC
Organism: Sardinella longiceps; assembly: GCA_027497455.2. Lineage (NCBI taxonomy): Eukaryota > Metazoa > Chordata > Actinopteri > Clupeiformes > Clupeidae > Sardinella > Sardinella longiceps. The sequence continues at coordinate 81,563 of JAODXP020008062.1, read as the reverse complement.
TCAGGCAACGGATGAAAACTTACTGATTTTATAAATTTATTAAAAATAATTATGTTTTCAGACAACATAAAATGCTTCTATACATGTTTATGCACATGCAGATATATTTTTAATTGAAGATATTTCAGATTAAATATGTTAAAAAATGTTTTACATTTGAGCTCTTGCCAGTGCTGCATACCATGCGGCTCCACTTCCTGATTAGACTGTCCCACCCCCTGGTCAAAGGTCATACCCCTTCTATCCCATTATTTTATTGGACAGAAACATGTCTTGTGTTGATGTAATGAAAAAAAATGTTTAAAAAAATTTAAAGGGCCAATGTATTCACTAAAAAAGTGGTTTGTTGCCCGAGGGCAACACCATGCCATAGAGGGTTAACACAATATTACTATTTCCTAAAGTTTAATGTTACATGGCGATTTTTGCAGATAGTTGGTAAATGCTTAAATGCACTTTGTGAGTGAGTTATATATGTATTACACTACAGATTGTAATGCCTTTTCCGACATCTGTTTTTGTGGGTTTGATTTGTTGTGGATTTTTTTAAAGTTATATCTATATTGTGGATGAATTCTTTATATTTTCAGATTCACCGTCATCGTCTACAACGCAAAGTCAAGTGAATCACACAACAGTCTCCCAGTCGTCTCCAAGTATGATGAAAACAATTAACACAATATTACTATTTCCTAAAGTTTAAGGTTACATGCGTATTTTTGCAGATAAATGTTTAAAAACTTTGTGAGCGAGTTATGTTTTGATTAAAGGGAGATTAAGCAATATTTTAGGCTGATTTTAGGATCCTTTACCATCGTCATAGGATAAATGGACATGCCTTGCCTGGTATACCTTTAACTCTCCTGTTAGGTGTTGCTGTGGTCCTGACTGCTGTAGTTCTGTTGTTGGGGATCCTCGTTGTCATCATCTACATGTACAGAAGGCACAGGACCAGAGGTTAGGTTATTAGACTCAATGTAGCTTACAGTATGAATGTGGAGGTTGTGATGAGTACACACATTCTGTCTACCTAGTCACACTCTCTCTCTCTCTCTTTCTCTCTCTCACACACACAGATATAAATACACACACACACACACACACACACCAAACAGATTATTTGTTAGTTGGTGTATGAGCATCTGAAACATCTTAATCTGATTGGTTGAGCTGTTTCACAGGCCCAAACTCAACTCAGTCATCAAGGAACAACACCTGTGACCAAGAGGTGAGACTAGACTTACACTTCCCTCAAGCACTCAGAAAAATGAAAATAACTTTCATGATCTTTTTTGTACTGTTCATTCATTTTTGTACTGTTCACTCAACTTTATTGTCAACTATGCAACAGTACAATGCAAGAAGACAGAAGTTGTGTTTATTCAAGTCTCTCTCTCTCTCTCTCTCTCTCTCTCTCTCTCTCTCTCATCTTTCAGCATTACCTCAGTTCAACCACTGGAAGTCCCTCCCCCACTGATGCTGTTGCGGATGTCAACTACTCCTCTGTCAGCTTCCACTCAAAGCCTGGTGGCAGTGACCCTCCACATACCTCTACTGCCCCCTTCAGGCAAGACTGTGAATATGCCACAGTTAGGAGCTCAACCAGGCCAAAGTAACTCAGCTGCACCAGTCCACTGTGGAGTAAGATGGATATATGCAGTAGATGTATAGACCTTGTTGTTTACAGTATTGTGCAATGTGCATGAATGTGTTGTTTTGATCTTTAATTAATTAAAAATGCTTGCACAAATGTATTTCATAACATCAAGTTATTTGTGTCTTGCCATAAAAGTTACAACCATGTGGCCTAGGTTTACAGAAGCTATGGGCACCACCCGATGCTCCACATGGAGCAGGAAGAATTGAACTTAACATTCCTCATTAACTTATCCCATATGAATAACCTTGTTAGATATCAACAATGTTCCTCTGGATTCAGTAACTTGATTACCTCACTCACGTCAGATCATGCGCTACGTAACTTTCGTAAGGCACTTCCGCGCAACGATCTGATGTTGAAGCCCATCAGAGAGATTTCAAGCCATTATTCTCTAACCGGACCAATCAGGGCCGCTGGCTGCTGTAGAGGGTGTGACGTAGCGAAGAAGCAACTGTTTTGAATCCAACCAATCCAACAAACGTAACGAGCGTCTTCGGTTGGTTTCGATGTGGTTGGCTGCAGTGTACGTCAATTAAATTGATGGACAAGCCGTTTGCCCAGTTAGATTCAAGGATTTCTGGCTCCTGAAATAATTCGTCTATTGCTGAATATCAGATGAACGCGCGTAGCGCTACATCTGACGTGAGTGAGGTAAGTAACTTGAGTCTCTGGCCTTTGTCTTAGGCTGCAATTCTGGTCTCTACCCAGCAGAGGTCGCTACACTGCCCTGTACAGCTTATCTGTATATAGGACCGTTTACCCCTGGAACAATAGCTATAACGACCACAAATAAATATCACTCTAATTATAATACATGACAGCGTTCACACCACAGCTATTACAAAAACAACATGATGTTATTGTTGAGGATCACTTTCAGAGCGATTTTTACGACTATAAAAGGCTGATCAGCTTGTATTGTCAGAATTCATGAAATTTTAGGCACTAGTAATTCATTTGCATGAAGACAGACCAACAATCCTGTTCGTCAGTGTGGACAGAATTTTTGTTACAGTTACTGTTATCTTTATATTTATCTTTATATTCATTGTTCTAGGTGTGAACAGAGCTTTACTCAAAACATGTTAGAATTTTTGGTTTCTCAGAAGTAAGAGGTAGACTGCACACAATAGTAGGCAGAAAACACAAGACCAAACCATATGCATCATGTCACTGTCACATGTATGATGCCACTGTGTTGAAACATTACTATTCTTAAGCATAATGCCTTCATGACATACAACATAAGGATATTACAAATGGGCAAATAAAAATTATATTCTCTCTCGCTAGTAGGAATATGATATAGTACATTCATGCATTTAGCAGATGCTTTTATCCAAAGCATCTTACAAAGAGGATCAATCAAAGTACAACCCAACCCAAGTGAATACAAGATTTAGGAAGTGCAAGAGTGTGTTTTTGTGAGTGCATAATTTGAGCACTGAGAGAGTGTGAGTAGGGCCCTCACACATACATATGTATTAATAGTAAGCCGAACACACAAGACCACACCACAGTAAAGAAAACGTGCATGCATTATGGGTGCTTACTGTGAGGCAATGCAAAACATTCACTCTCATTGCCTTTTCTGTTGCATGCCCCTCAGAAATAAACAGAAACAAATATAGAAGTGACCCTCACACCTTTGAGTAGGTAGTCCACACAAATTCTCAGTGTTACACGTCACTGTGCTGAAGCGTTAGTACATTTCACAGCACTCTCATAGCACCTCTAAACAACTATATTATTTTCTAATAATTATACTACATGAATTATAACATTTTTATCTCCTAGCCAGTCGAAATAATACATATAAAAAATAATGCATAGTTAAAAGGCAAAAAGGAGAATAGGAGGCCCTTGCAAAGAGAAAGCACACCAGACCAAACCACACATTGCTGAACAGGAAGAGTACAAATATAAACCACACGTAACAACTTGCTGCCTGCATTAGGAGACAGACTACTACTGGATTGGACCTGATGCGACAGTGAGGAATAGAGAATGGACATTTTTGTGTTTACACTTATAGTCATTCTTACAGGTATTTGTTTTAAATATTATGTATAAATAAATTTCAAATGTGAATGAGCTGCAATGTTGCCACAAAATACTGTCTGCCTCGATGGACAACTATATTAACCTAATGTATTACTGTATGCAGTATTTTATATTTGATTACTGGAAAATTCTCACAAGTGTTATATTGATATCCTACAACAGTTCCATTGCTAACTAACAACCCTATAAGATACTGGATTGTGTTTTCAACCATTTCGTTTCCATTTCTGTTTGTTCATCGCCCACTCCCCAAAATACAGTAGTAGTAATACTAGCTACAACACAACAGCTTTGTTTGTTTGTTTGTTTTCTTGATTATAGACTCTTACTGTAAGTATTCATGAACTGTCCAAGGTCATTTTTGTGTGTTGGGAGTGGGACTGATGCACATATTTATATACAGTACTTTGCAAACTAGTCAGTTCCACATTACCTCTGGATTGATCTGTATGTGTGTATACTGTACTGTAGGTGTTTAGAATGCAATGAAAATATCATGTTGTCTCATGTTTTAGGCTACTTTAGTATTTGTTTGTTTTCTATTATCACAGACACAAAGACAACAAGCAGGAAATGTCCAACAAAGCTACCTGTGGTTGTGTCAGTTCCTTGATCTGAATACAGCACAAAACTAGTACTGTGATGCACAGAGGACACAAGGTCTGCTTTATGGAGCTGTAGCTTTCTCACAGCAACTTTTTGCACATTTTCTTTTCCTTGGGCTTCTTCTTTACTTGTCTTTTGGGTACAGTTAGCCCTAAATTGTGACTTATCTTTTTATTTCAGCTCTGATTCTCATGTCAGATTATTTTCCTTACAGGTGGAGTTGATACCCTTACTATAACTGGACATGAACATGGTGCTGTCATCATTAACTGCAGCTATAAAACATACAAAAGCAACAGGAAGTATTTTTGCAAAGGATCATGGAATGTCTGTCCCCGTCACATAAAAGTAGATAGTAACACCAGCCCTGCATCCAATGGAAAGTTTTTTATGTATGACAACCCTTCCGAAGGAAACCTGATGGTGATGATCACTAATCTGACTAAGGAGGACACTGGAAATTACTTCTGTGTGGTGGAGAACGCTCCTTCTGATATCTCTACTTACATACAGCTGAAGGTTAAGAAAGGTTTGTACAGTATACACAGCGAATAGATTAGTAATGTATGAACCCTCTGGATGGTTATAGAGGGGTCTGCAATAGAATAATAATTTTCTCTTCCAGCATTAGAAGGTGTCTGGGATCTTCCAGCACTGACTGGCCATCATGGGGCAAGTACTGACATAAACTGCACCTTCCCAGAATCCTACATATACAACACCAAGTACCTCTGCCACCATCACAGAAAGTTAACATGCTTTAAACTGACCTCAACTGGAACATGGAACATGACACCTAAAAATATCCAAATCTTATCCACTGATAAATATAATGAACTGTTCTCAGTGACGTTACACCATCTGTCTGAAAGAGATACAGGAGATTACTATTGTGGAGCAGGAGAAGCCTCAAAACCAGACAGATACATCACTTTGGTCAAGAGGATTCAACTCTTTATTAGTGAGTAGCAAAACTGCCCTGATTGTTGCCAATGGTTGGCTAAAAGCATCATAGAAAGTTAACCTGCTTTGATCTGGCTTCACTTGGATCACACAGGATTAAAATACAAATCCTATCCTCCGATAAAAGTAAAGTGCAGTTTTCAGTGATACTAAGTTCACCAGGCTGATGCTGCCAACTTCCTCCTGCTCAATATCAAATTTCCCCACAACACAGTCAGGGGTGTCTACATTAGTTTAGGTTTCCTCTGACAAATTTTTGGGTGACCAATCAGGAATAGACATCTCTGGCATGAGCTATATTTTGAAAGTTCACAGAAATAATCTGTTCAAGGAAAGCAAACTTTTTGTGTTATTGTTTGATTACTCATAGCTAAAAGTGACACATGCAAATAATGTTGTTGGGAAGCTGCATATGTGTTGTAAACTTGAATGATGTCAAATGGAAGACTGTCAGTGTCCATGACAGCACTGCATACGTCTATCTGTTTCAGAAAGGACAGTGGTAAATTTGCAGATGGGGTTTTACTAAAAGCTGATTTCCAATTTATCTACGGAATGACACCTTTCTGTCTCTTCTTTCCTGGTACAATGACAAAAACTTAGGACAAGCCTCATCATTTTCAACAACAACATCAACTTTATCAACAACATCAACTTTATCAACAACATCAACTTTACCAACAACAACATCAACTTTACCAACAACAACATCAACTTTATCCCGATCTGATCCAAAACCAACACCACCATCTACAACTCCATCAATACTACCATCTTCATCAACATGGACATCCACAGTACTTTCATCACCATTATCAGGGCTACAGGGAACTTCAACTTCAGTACAATATGGTATGGACATTCAGTAGCTTTCTATTTTTTGACGATTTACACCCCTCTGTTTTTGTCTTTAAGTTACAGCAATTGTTTGGACTTTTCGGTGCATGATAACCATAACCCATGTTTTATTCTCCATTGCATCATTGCTTGAGCTGCAAGGTCGGTGATTAAATAAAGTTCAACCTACAATGTGTCAATGGGATATGGGCAAAAGACAGAAGAAGAAAATAATGTCAGGGAAAGGACCAAACAGTGACTTAACTCATTTTCAGTTTAATTTTCCCCATTGATTAAATGATGGCTGCTGTTTTGCTATTCAGCTAGTTTGCTGCCCCCATCTACATTTGTCTTTGTCTTTGGCTGCAATTCTGGTCTCTACCCAGCAGAGGTCACTACACTGCCCTGTACAGCTTATCAGAATAGACCGTTTACACCTGGAACAATAACTTTAACTATAACCACAAATAAATATCGCTCTAATTATAATGCATGACAGCGTTCACACCACAGCTATTACACAGGCGATGTGATTAGTTGCTTTCTAGACTACTGATATGTGTTGGGCAACTCTTTTGTTAGGTGCTGTTGTGGTCACTGTTGTGGTCCTGACTGCTGTAGTTCTACTGGTGGGGATCCTGATCATAATGGTCTACAGGTGCAGGAGACGCAGAACAAGAGGTTAGTAGTGTACAGTATGCATATACTGTAGAACAGTGTTTTCTCAAACCTTATTAGACCAAGGACCACTGCCCAACAAATGTTTTTCAAGGACCACCTGTCTCTGCCCCAACTTTCACATGCTGCTATCCTAACCAAATATACTTTATAGAACTGTGTCTGCCCTAACCATATCAGCTGCCAGATCCAGGTGAGATGCCAGGTCACCTCAGAATTCAATGAAGAACACATCTTTAGCCTTCAAATAATGTTAATAATGACATTCACATGGTTTTTCGAAAATCCCAATGCAGACCACCTGAGCCTGATTGCGGACATTACCAACCCCAAGTACATTAATGCACATCTTTATCTTTAGTATTTGGATTATACTGTTCTTTTGCATCAATCCCAATGCCCTAGTGCAGTGTCCTGCCTTAAGTCCCAACCTGGCTCATTCAATCTGGCCCCCTAATCATCCCCCACTGTAATTGGCTCATTCAAAATTCTCTCACTCTCCACCTCAAAGCTCATGTGTGGTGGTGAGTGTTCTGGTGTATAGTAGCTGCCGTGCATCGCCCAGGTGGGTGCTACACATTGATGGTGTTTGGTGAGGTCCCCCTTCCACTGTAAAGCGCTTTGGGTGTCTTGAAACAACAAAAAAAAACGCAATAGAAATGTAAGGTGTTGTTGTTGTTATAGTCACACACATAGGTACAAACACACATGTACACACACATGTACAAATGGTACCTCAATCTGTCTTTTAGGTTCAGCTACCACTGCTGTTGCTAAGGTCCCTTCTGACAATGTTATTCCTCTTTCTGCAGCGTCTGAGGTAAAGTTCACAAACTCTCTCTCTCTCTCTCTCTCTCTCTCTCTCTCTCTCTCTCTCTCTCCCTCTCCCTCACCCACACACACACACACACACACACAAACTGAACACGTTATACTCAAAGGTAGCCTGTCTGTGGATTTGTATTTCAGGATACAGCTGATTATGAAAATGACAATTCTGCTGCAACATCACAGGCTCCCCCCAACACACATACATCTGAATCTGTCTACCAGAGTCTGAACCCCAACACCATCCAACAGGATTCTACCTACCAGAGCCTGAACCCTAACACCATGCAACAAGATTCTACCTACCAGAGCCTGAACCCCAACACCATGCAGCAAGACTCTACCTACCAGAGCCTGAACCCCAACAATCCTGCTGAAGAATCAGTGTATCAGTCTTTGAACGCCAACACCAACCAAGATCACTCTGTGTATCACAGCCTTCAACACCATGGAACTAAGGTGGTAAAAGATGTAAAAGAAGAAGAAGAAGAAGAAAATGATGATGATGATAATGATGAATATGATGATTGCTTTATCATTTCCGCTGAAACATAGGCTAAGTACAGTAATAAGTTGCTTTTAACAAATAAAATCAAATGCATTGCTACGTAATTTGTCTGTTAAATTAAAAGCATGTAGATTATTCCACCCTCTGCAGGAAAAGAGTTGAGAAAATACTGCATTAGTGTCTGCAAAAATAAAAGTAACACACATAGATTGCTAGAGGACTGACCCCTCACTGTGGTCAAACTTCCCTGCACAGCCATGTGGTCCACATGGAGAGGGAAGAATTGAACTTAAAATTCCTCATTAACTTACCCCAATGAATAACCTTGTTGGATATGAATGATGTTCCTGTGGATCCAGTAGCTTGAATCTCAGGCCTTTGTCTTTGGCTGCAATTCCGAGATCAGCCCAGCAGAGGTCGCTCTACCATCCTGCAAAATCTAATGCAAAACACATGTCAGGATTTTTGGTTATGCTCTGGTAAACAGATCATATAAATTTACTGTATGCCATATAATTTGGATATATTAATTTCTAAAACTGATAGTTCCGGTCCTTGATTGTAATTGGTTGAAAACATGTTCGATGCCATTGTAAATAAAGCTTTTAGCATGGCTCCAACCGCGCCATAAGAAAGCGGAGCAGCGCTTGTGCATTACTAGGCAACCATTCAGTAAGAGCTAATTTTTTTTTAGCGGAGGAATTGGTGTCAATGAATAACTTGCTATATTTCTTGTGGATGTGTTTTCCGTTAATGAAACCATAGCCGGTTAACGTGGTAACAGACAGTTTTAGAAGCGCAATAAACCCCTTGAGCCTGGTGAAAATGCTGGTTTTAGCACGGATGTCTACAGCACGAGGCGCAGCCGCAACACCCGTGCTAAAACCAGCATTTACACCGGCCTCTTGGGATTTATTGCCTACACTTAGCATAGCTAGATGCATTTTTGTTGCATTTTTTTTTTTTTTTTGCAACATGCTTGTCAGAAGTAAAGACAAACAGAGGAAGAGGTGAACCACACACATTAGTAGGCAGAACACACCACAAGACCAAACCACATTCAGGTCACTGCCACATGTACCTTGATGCCACTGTGCTCATTACTATAGCATTTAACATTCTTAAGCATATCACCCTCATGGTACATATAAGTAAATGGATTTTATAAATAAGAAATATTATATAGATTAGCTATATTCTCTCTAGCAAATGTAAATTATTTTACAAGAACACAAATGCAGGTAGCCTATATAATTCAATGCATTTTCTATTGCTGCTTTTCTGTAATGCTTCTCAGAAGTAAGCAGAAACAGAGGAAGAGGTGGACCACACAAATCAGTAGGCAGAACACACAAGACCAAACCACACTCATCAGGTGACAGTCATACGCATGATGCCACTGTGCTGAAGCATTACAATAAAATAACACTCTTAAGCATAGCACCCTCATGGCACATTCAAATAATAAGATATTGTAAATGGGCATACAGTACATATAAAAATTATAGACTCTCTTGCTAGTAGGAATATGATATACATTATAGAGTAAAAATATGATATACATTATAGAGCTGTGCATTTAGTAGATGTTTTTACACAAAGCAACTTGAAAAAAATGAGGAGTAACATTAAGCTACAACACAATACATGTACTTGTAAATACCTTCCTAGGAGTGTGACTTGCTAACAAGAGTTAAAAGCAAGATTTAGGAAGTGCAAGAGTGTGATCTTCCGAGTGCATAATTAGCACACTAAGTGAGTGAGTGAATAGTGCCCTCACACATATTAATATGGTAGGCCGAACACACAAGACTACACCACACTAAAGAAAACATGTGCATGCTCTAAGGATGGTTACTGTAGTAGGCCTATGCAAAACATTCGCTCTTGTTGCTTTTTCTGTGACGTGACTAGAAATAACTAGAGAGAGGTGAAGAGGATGGACCACACAGTTCTCGGTATCACACATACTTCTCAGTTCTCACAGTATCTCCATTCTTTTGGTTTTGGTTAGCAGGTAGGCTAAGTCACGTTATTTAGCGAATTGTACTTTCTCAATCCAACAGTCGATACATTTTGTTAGCGGCTTTTGTTAGCGGCTTTCTCAATGAACTTCGCAATTCTACATGGAGGATTAATGGCAGAAACGCCGAGTAGCTGCTTTGTTTGTTTCTTAGCTTACTGGATGATGCCATCGGATCTTGCATAGGGTCTCATAAAGGTCAAATAAGAGGAAGCCCTTGCAAAGAGAAAGCACGCCAGACAAAACCACACATTGCTGAACAGGAAGAGTACAAATAAAAACCACACATATCAACTTGCTGCCTGCATTGTGAGACAAACTGCAAATAGATTGGACCTGATGACACAGAGACGAACAGAGGATGGAAATTCTTCCTGTTGCACTTATAGCCATTCTTTCAGGTACATTTCTTTTTAAAATGCTTTGAAAAACTTGAAATTGTGTGTAAGAGTTGCCGTCTGCAGAGTTGACATAAGATTGGATGGACAGTTATATTCTGCATAGTCTATATAGGCTGTATGTGATGCACTAAACAAGAATGAATGGAACATGCTCACAAACACAAGTGTTATATTGCTGTTACACAACAGTTCCATTGATAACTAACGACTGTATGAGAGACTGGATTTTATATTCAACCATTTAGTTTCCATTTCAGTTTTTTCATCGCCCACTCCCCAAAAATAGTTATCTATTAGTTGATCTGTATGAGTGTATTGTAGGTGTTTAGAATGTGTTGAAAACGTTATGATTTCTCATGTTATCTGTTTTATACAATATCACCTACACAAAGACACCAAACAGGAAATGTCCAACAAAGCTGTTCCTCTGGATGTTTTAGTTCCTTAATTCAGCACACAACTAGTAGTGTGAGTCACAGAGGAAACAAGGTCTACTTAAGCTCTGTGTCTCACTTTAATTTCTCTTCTTTTTTTGAATCTCCTCTTTCTTTTTGTTTGGGGTATAAATAGTCATGAATTGTGAGTTAAATTTTGTCAACAAATACTGTATTTAGGACATGGACTAAGGATGGCACTGCTCTGATTCTCATACTATTTTCCTTACAGGTGGAGTTGAAACCCTTAATATAGTTGGACATGAACATGGTGCTGTCATCATTAACTGCATCTATGGAACATACAAAAGCAACAGGAAGTATTTATGCAAAGGATCATGGAATGTCTGTCCCCGTCACATAAAAGTAGATAGTAACACCAGCCCTGAACCCACTAGTAGAGTGTTTTGGTATGATAACCCTTCCGAAGGTAACCTGATGGTGTTAATCACTAATCTGACTACCGTGGATGCTGGAAAGTACCACTGCATGGAAGACAATGGTCTTACTCCGACGCTCCTTTCTACTCACATACAGCTGAAGGTCAAGAGAGGTTTGTACATATAGGCTGAATCCCATTTCTCTTCCCTTAACACTAGCACTTGTTTTCGAGTGCCCTCCAAAGTGAGACACCTCTATAGAATAACTCTGTTCTTTTCTACCATTAGAGCGTATCTGGGAGCTTCCTGCATTGACCTGCCATCGTGGCGCAAGCATTGAATTAACCTGCTCATTCCCAGAATCCGACACATACAACAACAAATACCTCTGTCACCATCATAGAAAATTAATCTGCTTTGATCTGGCCTTACCTGGAACCCGCAAGAGACAAATAAAAATTCTATCCACTGATACAAATGAAGTGCAGTTCTCAGTGACGCTGCTCCAGCTGACTGAAAAAGATGCAGGAGATTATTATTGTGGAGCAGGTGAAAACGCAAAACCAGACAGATTTATCATTCCGATCAAGAGGATAAAACTCTTCATTGGTGAGTTGCCATGCTGCCTAGATTGTTGCTAATAATGGTTTGCTAATAATGTGATGCCAACTGATTCCACTTAAAGCGTATAGCTCTGGAGTAAGTTTAAAGAGACCCAACACAAGTCCGGTGCCATCACCAGTAAGCTAAGAACCAAACAAAGCATTTAATAAGCCTTTCTGACAATAATCACAATAAGGCCAATAAGGCACACTTTTGACTTCGCAAAAATGTAAAAAAAAAAAAAACAAACAAAAAAAAAAACAAATATATATTCATAATAGGCTTACCATTAAAGGTGGAGTATGTGATGCTTTCGTGGAGCACTTTTTACTATATTACTTATATTAACATTTACACCATGATTACAATCCATTAATTAAATCCTGTGAAACAAACAGAACAGGAAAAAAACATCCAATCTTTTTAAGCAACCATCAAAAATGATTTGATGGTGATGGGTCTATCAAACCAAACTGCCATTTACAAATCAAATATGCACTTTGATTTACACAATCTGCAGACATATTATACATGTAATTAGAAATTTCAGCATCTTTTTCTGTCCATCAAAAGTGTTTCAGCTGCAAGGACATGTGGGAAATATCTATTGAAATATTTATTATCCAGCATTCTTTTCTATCCACATAAAGAGACTCACCTGAATGGCCACAAGGGAGGTGGCCACAGTGTCTATGGCAGCACTGCATATTTGTTTCACAAAAGACATGGTAAATTTGCAGATGAGGTTTTACTAAAGAGTGATCTGTAATTTATCCTGGGAATAATACTTCTCTATCTCTTCTCCTTCCTGGAACGATAACAATTCCTATATACCTTTAGGTCAAGCCTCATCATCATCATCATCAACATCAACAACAACAACAACAACAACAACAACAACAACATTTTCACTACTTTTAACTTCAAAAGCATCAACCTTAACTACATCTGTATCTCCCCCACAAACATCACGCAAATCACCACAACCCACCTCTCCAACCAGACCATTATCTATTACATCTTCTCAAACCTCATCCACCATACCCCAACCTGATCCAAAACCATCACCACCATCCATAACTCCATCAACACTACCATCATCATCAACGCGGTCATCCACAGCACTTTCATCACCATTGTCAGGGTTACAGGAAACTTCAACCTCATCATCTTCAAAGCAATATGAATATGGTATGGTATAAGTATATTTTCTGATAATGTACACCCTTCTTTTGTTGTCTATCATTATGGCAACTTGCCAATAATTTGAAATGTGCAAACTTACACGGCTCCTTTCATTTTGTTATACTGTACTGTTATTAAAAACCCAGTTTTTAAAATTATTTTTAATTATTAAAGGGGAAATCCTGTCAAATTTCAACAAGAGCTCTATTGCTCAAGCTCCTTGAGATTAGCAAATACTGAAGACGCAAGACATTTTAGTCCAACCATATAGGTTTCCTTGAACAGAGAGTAAGCCCTGACAGTTCACCCAATGGGGCAAGTTTTCAAAACTGTTTTCAGCATCTAAACATGCACCAAATGTCACCCCAAAAGCTTTGTAACATCATCAGACACATTACAACACACCTCTGTAGTGTTTTTGACTACAAATGTCTAACAAAGTGCTTAAAATTGTGTTTTTATGCAGTGTTTACAAAACCGTTTTGTAAACAAACAATATTGGGCTGCTTGCATAAGCTCACAGTTTTAACCACTTTCCCAGTCATTTGTTGCCATACACAATACAGTTATGTGGTGTAATGTGTCTGATGATGTTGCATAACTTTTGGGGTGATATTTGGAGCATGTTTAAATGCTGTAAACACAGTTTTGAAAACTTGCCCCATTGGGTTAACTGTCAGGGCTTATTCTCTGTTCAAGGAAACCTATATGGTTGGACCAAAATGTCTTGCGTCTTCAGTATTGACTAATCTCAAGTAGCTTGAGCAATAGAGCTCTTGTTGAAATTTGACAGGATTTCCCCTTTAAAAATGATCAGACCGTAGAACGTTGAAAAGTCCCATTGGACTGAATGGAGCATTCTACAGCATTATAAAGAGCCGTGTAATAAGTAAGGGATAACTGACCTGCGAATTTTGGCAAGGCCCATTCAAAGTGAAAATTTGAGCATATCAACCATTTTGCTAGCCTGACACGTCAGACTATATCATAAGAATGTATAGTCTGAAGACCACTGATAGACTGTACCTCAGTGGAGGGGCGGGTGATTGCGTTGTCTTTCAAACTGCCTCTCCACGTAATAGGCTAGCGTTCCGGCCAGTGGTACCAGCTGGTATATCAAACTTTTCCCGTAGCCCGTCGGTAACACGGCAAAGACATCTTTTTCAGAACAAAAAACTTCAGTGCACTTTCTTGTTTCACTTTCAAAGAAAATGACAAGTGCAATTTGTCCAAAACTAAAGCCAAAGACGATTCTGCTCTGGTTTGAGCAGGGCTGTCATCATCGTACAAAGCCCGCCTTACGATTTCCTGTACACATACCGCGCTGTGATTGGTTATCCGCCGCCAGAGGAAGAATACAACGGGTTTCTATCAGTGGCCTCTAGACGTATCCTCTGTGCAAATTCATTGCTACCGCTAGGGGTAACGTCTAGAGTTCTAGGCTACCATTTTGCATCGACTGTGTAGTAAAATGCATAGAATAAAATCAAAACAAAAGGTACCATTGGTACCACTTAAAAATGTATTCAAATGAAAATATTTGGTGGTGTGGTCAGTCCTAGTCATTTAGTCTATATATAAATGCACCCTCTCTTCTGAGACTGGACATTGAGTCTGTGTCTCCTGTCAGCCAACAGTAAGTTTGTCCTTGGTTGACTATGTTACATCAACTCTCCTTTCAGGTGTAATTGTGGCAGTCTGTGTGGTTCTGACTGTTGTAATTCTGTTGGTGGGGGTCATTGTCTACCTGCAGAGGAGAAAGAAGAAAAAAGGTTGCCAAACACACACACACACACACACACACACACACACACACACACACACACACACACACACACACACACACACACACACACACACACACACACACACACACACACACACACACACACACACTCTGCACACGAATGCAAAAGTATTTAACACAAAACAAAACAATTATGATGTAGTAAAGACACAAACAGCAAAGCACATATATCATATATATTATGTGAATACAGTATAGTGTTTTATGTATCCCACTTTTGTGTTGTTTTCTGCAGACTATTGCCCCTCTACTGATAACACACAGGTAAGCAACCACACAAGCTCAAAACAATGATGACACTGTATTACAAATGATTGCACAAATGAATGCTCTCTACTTCTCTCTCTATTATCAGATTCCTCTCAGTGATCAACATCCATATGAGGAGATTGACAACACCAGATCCCCTCAAGCTGCAGATCCCAAACTCAACACAGTTTATGCATTGGCTCAATTACCCACAATCCAGTTTGATGACCCAACATATTCCACCATCCCCTCTAATGACGCCAACTGTTCCACTCTGTTACTCACAAACCCATCTGATGATGCTACTTATTCACTTGCTGAATTACCTGCAGGATCCGATACTGATCCATATTCTCTAGCTAAGTTACCCACAAACCCATCTGATGATGCTACTTATTCACTTGCTGAATTACCCTCAGGATCCGATACTGATCCCTACTGTCTAGCTAAATTACCCACAAACCCACCTGATGACATTATCTATTCCCTAGCTAATTAATTCTCAAACCTCAAATCTGATAATGATAATTACTCTCTTGATAAAATACCCACGAACCCTTGAGCTCATGCTACTACAAATATAATGGGACAAAAATGTCCACAAAAGCTTTGCTCTTATTGGTTGCATTCTATAACCTCGCCATTGACAGATAGACAGACAGTCAGACACACACACACACACACACACACACACACACACACACACACACACACACACACACACACACACACACACACACACACAGCAGTTTGTGAGGTAGAGGAAGTCTAAATAGGACCT
This sequence comes from Sardinella longiceps, assembly GCA_027497455.2. Lineage (NCBI taxonomy): Eukaryota > Metazoa > Chordata > Actinopteri > Clupeiformes > Clupeidae > Sardinella > Sardinella longiceps. The sequence continues at coordinate 65,556 of JAODXP020008062.1, read as the reverse complement.
GCGTCATGGCTCTCTGCTGTCGCTGATGTCAACTGCTACTTCATCAGCTTCCTCATAAGGCCCAACTGCAGTGACCGTCCACACACCTCTACTGCCCCCCTCAGGCAAGACTGTGAATATGCCACCGTTAGGAGCTCCACCAGGCCACAGTAACTCAGCTGCACCTCAGCTGCTCAGCTGTGTCCACTGAGGAGCAAGAAGCTTGTAATGTTGTAATGCCATTCCCCATTGCTCTAAATGATGAGTTATAGGATTTGTTCCTGGACCTCCACACTTTGTGGTCAACAATCTTCTCTCTCAATCTTCTACTCTCTCTGTATCTTCAACACACTTTGCGCTGAACAATCTGCTCTTACATCTCCCCCCCACACACACACACACACACACACACACACACACACAAAGGGATAGATAATGGCTAATACTATCTGACCCACAATTGAGCATCATTCCATCATTGACTTCAAGCTAATAGTAGCCTACCTCATATACATCAAGTTATTTCAGGTTTTCTACTTGCCCAGGGTCTACAGGTGCAAATTAGCTATTGAACCTATATAGCCCAAGACACATTTTCCTGTATCACAGATTTAATTTTATGTTGTGCATTCTCCCTGTTTCAAATATATTTCCATTATTAAGAAGGCAACTGTAGAACAGTGTGAAAAGGGTTGATAAGCTCTAGATATCTGCTTAGATACATGTACTGTATGATTGAAACTGTACACTTTTGAGTGATGGATATGACGGAATATGTTACGTTGCGAATTAATGTGTTGAAGGTGTCTATAATCTGAGAAACAAATGCTAACAAAAACAGTCATTATGATGTATTGTACTGCTACTGCTACCCCAATAATGACAGTGAAAAAAACTGCTTTTCCCACCACAGATTGATAAAACATTTAATATCTTGGTAAACACATTAGGGTTTAATCTTAGGTCCAAAGCTTCCTCAAAAGAGAGACCCTTCTCAAAGACAGCCTCAGTATTTTGCCTTCAGATATCAATGATGTTCCTGTGGGTCAAGTACTGCAGTGGTTTCAGGTCTTTGGCCGTTTTTATTTCAACTGAAAAGGGATGCCTGCTATTCTTAACTCAGTCCAGCAGAGGTCGCTCTGCTGACTTCTACACTGACGTCTACAGCGCCTATACTAAGCTAAAGCTAAAAAATAGGGAAAATTGGGGTTGTCATACTAGGAAAGCACAACCACTGAGACCAAAATGCTTTCACCCACATATGTAACTCCAGGTAAGGGGGTGAATAACCAATTTACATAAAGAGGTGAACTATTCCTTTAACATTACATTTTAGCCTATCTGTTACATGCATTTGTACCCCATACATACAGATCATAATGATGTGCATTCTAATATATCTGTACACAGTGTAAATAAGCAGCGGTAGAGGAAGAGGTGGACTTCACACTTTAGAGTAGCCAGAACACATGAGACCAAACCACATGTGCTTGAACAGGAAGAACATAAATATAAACTCTGCATGTGAACTTGCTGCATGCAGTATCACATAGCTATTAAGTAGGCTATAAGCTAGACTGGTACTGCAATCCAATCTGAAACGAAGACTCTTGCTGTTGTACTGCTATGCATTCTTTCAGGTAAATCACATTTTCAAACCATAAGTGAACATCCTTTAAATGTTTAGAAAGTGTAAAATAGTAGAAGAGGGCTCTTGGTCTCAGTCATTTTGTGTAAGAAGCTCTTGGAGAAAAAAGGTTTTCCCCTGCTGACAAATATGTGTTTGGGCGTTGGGGAGTGTTTATGTTATGCTATATGTGCATTTGTGACCTACTGTAGATAGTTCCTATATCTTGAGCCATTTTATGTAGTGCATGAGTGTGCATGTCTTTAGTTGCACTGTAAACCCCAACTGCTCTGTGAACCCAAAATATCTGTGGAAATATTAGTGGATTACCACTATCATTTCAATGTTCTCTGAATTTTTTCAACTTTTTAAATATTCTAAGCTTTTAAAACATTTTTAGTATGTGATACTCAATATGATTTAATGATTGTTAGATTTGCGTGCTATCTTAAATCACATGGCAAAACGTTACTCTTACAGTAATGCAATGGCAGACTATATTCTTAATTATATTGTATTACATCTTTTCTTCATTATATTGTATTATATCAACCTCAAAGTGGTTTGGCATGATATTTAGCAACAAAATAAGTCAGGATTGTGGGATTTCATTTCTGCAGCTACCATATTGTATCAGTCTGCTGTATGAACTATGTTTGGAGTTGATTCAGAATTAACCTATTACATAGTTACTTATATAAGGATAACTATTCTGTTGATAAATACTGGTCTTAACTCAACAAATTTGCATATTACCTTAGTAAATTGAAATATCAGTGCAATGTGTATTCTAAAACATGAAAAAGTACAAATACTACAAGTTGCATTTTTATGGGTCCAGTGTTTTTTCAAAGGATCATTGGCGTGAAAGTCCACTCAAAACGTTTGAGTTGGCTTGGAATGCTTTTATTTGTGGGAAAATGCATATATTTTTTTTTAAACTGAAACATGAATGTAAAGGCAGACCAAAGATCCGCAATGAGACGGTCTGCGACGTTTATAAACCTGGTCGTTCTAAAACTCTGAAAATGCGATTTGACATGTTAAATCTTCTGGGGCTACGAACCCGTTCTAAACCGTTTCGTCCTGCGGATCTTCAGTCTGAATTGCCCTTTAGTGATAATTACTTTCCACAAGAATGATATGTTCATGAAACATGGTGGGGTTTACAGTGTGTGAAAGAGTTATGTTGGTCCATATTTACATTCATCATCTGTTGGTGTTCTGTGCTAAAAAAATGTCACCGGCAAGACATCCGTCAGAAAATGTCCATCAGTGGCCTGTGCAGAATTGAAATGCAATACCACTCTAACTGCTTACAACAGGTAGCTTGACATAGCCCGTCCGTAATACTGCTGTTCATCCATATTCATGGTCTGGAGGTTCTTTAACCTGACGCGATTATAGGCCGCTTATTGGCCAGTTGTGTCTACACCGATGTAAACCCGCCCCAGAAGACTGTCCCCAAACCGTGAATACAGATGAACATCCGCATTATGGGCGGGCTATGTCAGGCTTTACAACAGGAGCAGGATACATCATTTTGTATCAAGAGAACATGAGCTAATCTGTCCATACAGTGTAAATCCAGTGTTACATTTTGATTTCTAAAGACCTGACAATAGATTTGGCATATTGTAACTTTTTTGGTACCATGGGAACCACCCATGACGGCTCTCTTTTGGGTTCCGACCCACCAGTTAAGAAAACCTTTACATTTACTTTTATGCATTTAGCAGACGCTTTTATCCAAAGCGCCTTACAAAAGAGGGATAACAATCAAACTGCAACACAATACAAGTAAGTGCCTACTAGGAGTGCCATTTCCTGATAGGAGAGCAAGTGCAAGAGTTTAGAAGTGCTTGGTCAGTGTATTCCAAGTAATTTAAGGAACTAAGACAAGAGATACTCTTGAAAGAGCTGGGTCTTCAAGAGTCTCTTGAAAGTAGAAAGAGTGCCTGTTGTTCTGATAGTCTTGGGAAGACTATTCCACCAGTTAGTAACGATGCATGAGAAGAGCCTAGATTGACCTGTGCGGGGTGTTGGTCGTTCTAAGCAGCAATCCTTGGTTGAGCGGAGCGATTGGAGGATAACATATGGTTTGATGATCGCTTTCAGGTAGACTCGAGCAGTTCCATCCAGTACTCTGTAAGCCAACATTAGTGACTTGAATTTGATGCGAGCAGCCAGGGGCAGCCAGTGGAGCTCTCTGAACAGTGGAGACACATGTGCTCTCTTTGGCTGGTTGAAGACCAGGCGTGCACTCTGGATCATCAGTAGTGGTTTTACCGCACAGGCTGGTAGACCTGTTAGAAGAGCATTGCAATAGTCGAGGCGAGAGATAACCAGCGTCTGAACCAGGAGCTGTGTTGCATGTTGAGTAAGGTACGGCCTAATTTTCCTAATGTTGAATAGAGAGAAACGGCACGACCTAGCAACAGCCGCAACATGATCCGTGAAGGTCAGCTGGTCATCCATTATTACGCCTAGGTTTCTGGCAGCCTTGGTAGGAGCAACAGATAGGGAGTGTATCTTAATGCTGATGTTGTGGTGGTGGGTTTGCCTGGCTGGGATGATGAGCTGTTCAGTTGAAGGTGGTTGTCTTTCATCCATGCAGATATGTCTGAGAGACAGTCAGAGATCTGTGTTGTCACTGTAGAATTGCCAGGAGGAAGAGATAGATAAAGTTGGGTGTCATCTGCATAGCAGTGGTAGGAAAAACCATGTGAGTGGATGACTGGACCCAGTGTTGTTGTGTAAAAAGCGAAGGGGGGCCCCAGTACTGAGCCTTGGGGTACTCCTGTGGTAAGTTAGTGCTTTGCTGAGGTTTTGCCAAGCCATGACACATTGAATGATCGTCCAGTGAGGTAGGATTCGAACCAGGAGTGCGCTTTGCCGTCAACGCCCATGCTTCTGAGTTTATCCAGAAGAATTATATGGTTGCCTGTATCAAACGCTGCTGATAGGTCAAGTAGAATGAGAACTGATGATTGTCCTGCTGCTTTGGCTTCTTTAAGAGCTTCCGGGTCATTCCGTGTCAAATCACCCAAAAAAAATCAAATTTTACACCCCACCATCTCAGATTTGGCTGAAATTTGGTTTATAGGGTAGTTTTGGCTGGCAAAGGTGAATTTCCAAATATTAGCTCTGTCGGACCAACGGTTTTCAAGTTATGGCCTGCTCAATTTGGCAAAAAATGCCCAAAAAGGGGGCGGCGCCTGATATTTGAACCCCTATATCTCAGCAACCAGAGGGATCTGTTACTGAGAGGAGTGCTGTTTCCGTTGAGTGTCCACTTCTGAAGCCAGATTGTTTGCAATCCAGGAGGTTATGCTGAGTGAGAAATTCCATGACTTGTTTGAAGACCGTTCTTTCGATGGTTTTTGATAGGAAAGGAAGAAGAGAGACCAGTCGGTAGTGCTCCACTTGCGTGGGAAGAGAGATGTTTTTTTTGTTTGAAGGTGGTGGGAAATGTCCCTGAAGTTAGAGAAGCATTGATAACATGAGTGGTTGCCTTCACAATTGTAGGAGTAATGTCCTGTAGAAGAGTAGTTGGAATTGGGTCCAACTGGCAGGATGTCGGACGACTGCCTGTGAGAAGTTTAGTCACATCACTTTCTGATCGACAAGCAAATGAAGTAAATGAAGCCGGAGGAAGCCTTTGTGAAGTCATCTGTATGGGTGGGTCCGAGAATCTGCTGCTGATTGCTGCTACTTTGTCAGTGAAGAATTCAGCAAAGGTGTCAGCTGTGAGGTTGGTTGCAGGAGGCAGGGAAGTCTGCAGATGCAGGTCTGTCTAGATCAGGGGTCGGCAACCCGCGGCTCTTGAGCCGCACGCGGCTCTTTAGCACCCCCTTAGTTGCTCAATGGAGGTTTTGCAAAAATGTGTGAAAATGGAAAAATAACAGCCTATGGTTTCTTAGGGGTAAACATGACACAAACATTCTTATGCTGTAAGAATGTAGCCTATGTAGTTGTAAATATATTTCATTGTATTTGACATTTAAGAAATTTGCGCTTCAAAAGCTGGAAACCATTTTATCATTCAAGCGCAAGCTGACAGTCAGGGATAGAGCAAGGCACGCTCTCCCACTTCTCATCCCTGAAAGAGTTCAAAGACGCCCATCACGATCACACACTCAACAGTGATTATTTGCAAGGTGCAAGGTCCGATGATAGCCTACGTGTCAGTAGCTGAGGGGGAAGAGAAGGATGCTGCTGCGTCACTCCTTTGCGATTGTAATTTATTTAATGTCTGACGCTGAGTAAGGGAGAGAATTAAAAGTTTGTTTTATTTATTTTTCTCATTTGCACTGACTTAGGCTACTTAACATTTGACTTACCTTTTCAAAAGGCAGCCGTTTTATTTCTTTATTATGGCAAGCGTTTTAACGACAGGCTGCTGTTTTTTGCGGTCTGTTGATTGTTATTGAACAGTGAGTTCTATTGTTATTGACGTTGAGGAGAACATTTAATATCCAGGCGGGCTGAAAATACTTTTTTGTTTTGACATAAAACCAGTGCAACAAAACCCAACACATTAATATTGTAATGGAAGTTAGGCTAAACTTGAACAGTAGTCACGTGGTGCGTAATTCTCTCAAGGATGCGCTGCAGGGAAAATAAACATTTAATCATGAATGTTCATTTTGTATTTGTAGCCTACTTAAGTCATTTTAATAGTAGACATACAACTTATGTAGCCTATTGAGAGTCTATGTTGCCTTATATAAGGCTTTTAGGTTTTTGTGGCTCCAGACAGGTACAGGTTTTTGTTTTTTTGGGCCAATATGGCTCTTTGAACATTTTGGGTCTAGATGAATGTTCATACATTCACCCCTGGTCCCCTGGTCTAGATGAATGTTCATACCCCCAAGAACGAGCATGAGACATTCATGCTCTGGGATGGAAGAGAGCAGAGTGTCTAGCTCATCCACAAAGTCATGTTGTTAGGGCATGTTGAATAATCTCAAATAATCTCAGTTTCTCCTTTTCAGCAGGTGGAGTTGACACCATTACTGTTACTGGACATGAAGGTGGTGGTGTCATCATTAAGTTTAACTATGGAACACATTACACAAACAACAGGAAGTATTTCTGTAAAGGATCAAGAGTTGCCTGTACCAAAGATATAAAGGCAGACAGTAACACCAGCCCTGCACCTAGTGGGAAGTTCTCACTGTATGACAACCCATCAAAGAGAAACTTCATGGTGTTGATCACTGAGCTGACTACTGAGGACAGTGGAGACTATGAGTGTGTGGTGGAGAAATCTACTGGGACAGCTAGTGAAATGCAAACTCTGGAGGTTAAGGATGGTCTGTACATTTAGTTCACTGTATTAACCATCTGTAATGCTGGTAAACTTTAACTTTATAATATTCTCTTGTGTCAAGTAGAGAAATGTTGTGCATGTGTGTGAGTGTGTGTGTGTGTGTGTGTGTGTGTGTGTGTGTGTGTGTGTGTGCAGAGTTGTATAAAGTACTGGAGAAGAGGAGTGGAGTGGAAGTAAAAGTATCATATCAAAAAAATGACTTAAGTGGAAGTAAAAGTGTTCTTTAAACACCATACTTAAGTGGAAGTACTAAAATATTCAAAATGTTTTGTACTTAAGTATTGCAAGTAAAAGTATTTAAAAAATTGCTACTCAAGTACTGAAAGTAAAAGTAGAAGTACTGTGTATATTAAAGAAAGCGGTCAAAAGTTTTACATTTATTTGGCTGAAATAGTCTGTTTGGCCATGGACTCTAAGTAGGGCCAGGTATGGTATGGTGTTTTTCTTCCATCTCGAAATGGAGCAGTAGACTGACCCTTGCTAATCGTTCCCAATTCACTGCATTCATTCAGTACTGCGAAAGGTCGAAGGGGAGCTTGAGGTCTCTTATACCGCTTGAATTGCCCAATAATGACAATGAAAACCTGGTGATGGTCTGGTCTGGCATTGATAGACTATCATTGGATGTGGTATGATTTGTAAATTATTTTATAAAAGTAACGAGTAACTAATCAGCACATCAAAAATGTAATGGAGTAGAAGTATTAAATTCATCCAAAAAATGTAGTGAAGTAAAAGTGGAAGTAGGAGAAAAAAGAATACTCCAGTAAAGTACAGATACTGCATTTTAGTACTTAAGTAGGCTACTTAAGTAGTTCTACTTAGTTACTATACATCTCTGTGTGTGTGTGTGTGTGTGTGTGTGTGTGTGTGTGTGTGTGTGTGTGTGTGTGTGTGTTTGGGGGGGGGGGCTGCAATATAATCATTCTTGTTTCTTCTATAGCTTTGGCAGGTATTAAGGATATATCAGTGACTGGCCGTCATGGGGGCAGTACTGACATAAGATGTACTTTCCCACAACCCTACACACTGAGAACTAAGTACCTCTGCCACCACCAGAGAAAGTTAACCTGCTCTGAACTCAAACCACCTGGAACAGTCAAGAGACAAATTCAAATCCTATCCAACATTAGCATTGAAGTAAAGTTCTCAGTGATGCTGCTCCAGCTGACTGAAGGAGATGCAGGAGATTACTGGTGTGGAGCAGGAGCCTTTAGAGAACCAGATTCATTCATCACTTTGATCAAGAGGACTCAACTCAACATTGGTGAGTGGAAATGCAGTCTTGATTGGTGCCATGATTTCTTCTGGATGGCATAAATATTACAAATTTAAATATTTACTCATTTGTGTACTTATTTTTTCTTGAATATTTTTTTAGATTTACCATCATCACCTACAACACCTATTAGCCAAGTGGACGTCACGCTGTCCTCATCATCACCAGTCTCCCAGACAGCTCCATCTACTGGTGTGGAGAAAACTATCAGCCCCACTTTTCCATCTGTGATCATTGCTGTGGTCCTGACTGCTGTAGTTCTGCTGGTGGGGATTCTGGTGATCATCTACATGCACAGGAAACACAGGGCAAGAGGTTAGTGGCAGGTTAGGTAAGATGGGGATATCACATCCTCTCTCTCTCTCTCCTTTCACTGTCTCTAATTGGCTGAGCTATTTCACAGATTCCCCAACCTCTCCAGTCCAGACAACCAGAGACGACTGCTGTGTTCAAGGGGTGAGTAAAGTCTCATAATCACACGTACATGGGCAACAGTCAAGTAATCCTACACTGTAATGGAAAACTGGATCTTCACTGTGCGCCTATTCATACACACGCGCACACACACACGCACGCACACACACACGCACACACACACACACACACACACACACACACACACACACACACACATACACACACACACACAAAACCCCAAATACATAAACTGATGTTCCTCAAACGTGATCTGTCTGTGGAATTGTACCTCAGGATACAGTTGATTATGAAAATGACCCTGCAGCAACGTCACAGGCTCCCTCCAACACATCTGAATCTGTCTACCAGAGCCTGAACCCCAACACCATGCAGCAAGATTCTACCTACCAGAGCCTGATACCCAACACCACCCAACAGGACTCTACCTACCAGAGCCTGAACCCCAACACCATGCAGCAAGACTCCGTATATCAGCAACTGATTCCCAACACTCATGCTGAAGAATCAGCATATCAGTCTTTGAACACCACCAACCAAGGTGACTCTGTGTATTATAGCCTTCAAAACCATGGAACTTAGAACTAGGATTTGTGGTAAAAGATGTATAAGAAGGAGAAGATGATGATGAAGATGATGATTGCTGTATTGTCTTCACAGTAATATTAAAGGAATAGTTCACCTCTTTATGGAAATTGGTTATTCATCCTCTTACCTGGAGTTACATATGTGGGTAAAAGCATTTTGGTCTCAGTGCTTGCGTGAGGTGAACTATTCCTTTTATAGAGAGTTGTATGATTTTTTATTTTTTTTGCTTAAGTCTCGGAATTACGTCGACTTGCGGAAAACAGCTTTACGCTATAAATGCAGTAATATGTTGTGTGTTTAACAAAAAACATAAATAATAAATAAATATTGCCCCGCAATTTGTTCGTTAAATTAAATGCATGCACTTTATTCCACCCTTAGTAACTGGAAAAAAGAAGGATGGAATGTAGACATATATCCCTAATATGTTTTTTTTTTCTTCATGAACGTGTTGATTTGATCTATTTGGTAAGTGGAGTTTTGCAATTTTCTGTCTGGCCGAAGTGTCCTTGAGCAAGATACTGAACACTGAAACTGCTCACAGCGATAACAACAAATTAGCCCAGTGATAGAGTCCGAGAATGTGACATAGACTCATAATTGAGTCATATGAAAGACCATCGTAAAAGTGGTGCCTGCAGTAATGCTTCTAGCCTCTAGATGGAGTGATACATTATTAGGCCACAATAATACTGACTCTCCACTGTAGTCATACTGATACTGCCCTGCAAAGTCATGTGGTCTTAGCCTGACACGTCAGACTATATCATAAGAATGTATAGTCTGAAGACCACTGATAGACTGTACCTCAATGGAGGGGCGGGTGATTGCGTTGTCTTTCAAACTGCCTCTCCACGTAATAGGCTAGCGTTCCGGCCAGTGGTACCAGCTGGTATATCAAACTTTTCCCGTAGCCCGTCGGTAACACGGCAAAGACATCTTTTTCAGAACGAAAAACTTCAGTGCACTTTCTTGTTTCACTTTCAAAGAAAATGACAAGTGCAGTTCGTCCAAAACTAAAGCCAAAGACGATTCCGCTCTGGTTTGAGCAGGGCTGTCGTCATCGTACAAAGCCCGCCTTACGATTTCCTGTACACATACCGCGCTGTGATTGGTTATCCGCCTCCAGAGGAAGGCTAAAAACGGGTTTCTATCAGTGGCCTCTAGACGTACCTCTGTGCAAATTCAAATTTGCTACCACTAGGGGTACGTCTAGAGTCTAGGCTAATGTGGTCTAGGTTTAGGGAAAAAAGATGGGCACTGCACATTGCTCCACATGGAGCGGATCGAACTCAACATTCCTCATTGACTTACTCCATATGAATTCGCCTGGATTTATAGTTGGATATCAATGATGCCCCTGTGGGTAGTTGGAGCCTTGGGCCTTTTTCTTTGACTGTAATTTGTTCTCAGTCCAGAAGAGGTCGCTCTACTGCCCTATGCAGCTTACAGTATAACACAAAATACGTGGCAGGATTTTTGGTTGTACACTGGTATAATGATCATATAGGCCATTTAATTAGTAAATGATAATACCCAACATAGCTGGTGGCATTTGTGTTGCTTTTTCTGCAACAAGTTTCTCAGAAGAAACACAGGAAGAGTTGGATGTCATGTCACACATTTGAGTTTGAGAACACACAAGACCAAACCACGTGCCATGTTATTGTCAAGTATGATTGGGGTGATAGGGGTCAAACGTATGATGCCACTGAGCTGAAACTTTACTATAGCACATTCTTAAGCAAAAGACCAGCAAATACAAATAACATGGACGTTATTAATGATATACTGTAAATATTAATAATTAGCTATTCTGTCTTGGAAGTAGAAATGTGACATACTGTGTGGAGCAGGGTAAGAGGTGGCCCTAACATGCATTAATTACTGACAGATCACACAAGACCAAACCATGTTGAAGAAAAGATATGCAAGCATTGTGGGTGCTTCTAAGATGACACCTGTTGCATTTTTAGAAACATAGCCTACTCATATGCAGAAAGAGAGGCAAAGGTCGACTTCACACATTTGAGTTGGCGGAACAAACAACTTTGTCGTGTGTCACTGTGCTGAAGGGTAGGCTTCGAGTACAGCACCCTCAAAGCACCAATAATAATAGAAAGAAAAAAAAAACAATAGTATTTTTGGGTATACATGTGATGCATAGAACTATAGGGGAAACAGGAGAACAGGATGGACAGAACATTGGAGACCGGTGATTCCAAAGGTGGTGGAGTCTGTTTCATGGTCAACAACAAGTGGTGTGATCCCAGAAATATAATCACTCTGTTGAGTTCCTCCTCTCCCCATCTGGAACATCTGACGATTATGTGCCGTCCTTTCTACCTGCCAAGGGAATTTCCTGCAGTCATCGCAACAGCCGCTTACATCACACCTCAAGCAGACAAAAATATGGCTCTGTCTAACCTCCATGATGTGCTTAGTATGTGTCAGAATAAACATCCTGACGCAGCGGTCATAGTGGCGGGGGACTTCAATAAGGCCAACCTTCGGCAGGTATTACCGAACTTTCACCAACACGTTACCTGTCCAACTAGAGGGCCGAACATACTGGATCACTGCTACACTGCATTTAAGGATGACTATAAAGTAGTGCTGGCAAAATTAACTGATTAATCACGTGATTAATCCCAAACATTTAACTCGGATTAAACAAATTAACTCAGATTAATCCTGATGGATATGGTTCCACTTTCATGGCATGTGTTATGTTCAATTTCAGATAAAAAATTGCTCGGCTATCAAGTCAAACTATACAAAGATTATGGCCTAGCCCCTGTCTGTCCAACAACATGTTTGGGAAACCTTGGGGGAAGGGGACAGGTGTGAATTGCCCCATTTGAGACGAACAAAGCCAACTTTTTAGTATCAGGGCCTTTACAGGGCAAAATAAGGATCCAACATACCCTAGCATCCAAATTCTTACTGGAGGAAATGAGTTGCGATTAAAAGTGATTAATCACGATTAATCATTGCAAAATTTTGTGATTAATCAGATCAATTTTTTTAATCGTTTGACAGCACTACTATAAAGCCAATTTGAGACCTGCCTTTGGGAAATCCGATCATAAAACCATCTTTCTAACACCGAAATGTAAACAGAGATTGTTATAAGGCGCTCTGAGGGAAAAGACGGTGAAGCGGATGTCGGACACATAGCCTCTGTCCAGGGTGCACTGCATGATGGTGACTTCCATGTGAGATGTTTCACCAGAGCTGTTCTGATATCAATGAGTTCTCAGAGGCAACTGTCAGCTATGTAGGTTGAGCAAGCTACAGACACTGTAACTATTAAATCGGTCCCCAATCAGAAACCATGCAAATGTCTAGCTCCATTCCCCTGAATACAGGAGCCCCATTCTCTACTCTCTCTACAGATTTATTTATTTAGCTGACGCTTTTATCCAAAGCAACATACAGATTTCAATGACTTCAGGGCCAGTCTCTTAAGTGCCTTGCTCAAGGGCACAACGGTGGCAGCCAGGGTTCGAACCCATGCCTTTCCAGACAACTTGGCTTGCTACTCAGGCTCCTTAACCACTGAGCCTTTTTATAATTATTAATGTAAATAGCAAACCATCAGTAATTATTATTATTATTATTATTATTATTATTATTATTATTATTATTATTATTATTATTATTTTATTTACTTTAACAACACAGTCTTTGGAGTCTACCGGTTCCGCATTAAACTGCAAATTCTGTACTATCATGTGTGTATGTGACAAATAAAGTTGAACTTGAACTTAGATATTAGCAGACAGATCACACCAGACGAAACCACAAGAGACTAGACAGGAAGAGTAAAAACATCTTACATGAGAGCTTGCTGTCTGCAGTGTGTGGCAGAGCTCTACTACACTGGACTAAATAAACTATAGAATGGAAATTCTTGCTGTTACACTTGTAGTTATACTCTCAGGTAAATAATATATATTTTTTAAAATGGTTGAAAATGTCTGCACCTTTGTAATAGTTGCTGGGTTGCCACAAGTTCCTGTTTGATAGATAGCTATCTGTATTATATACTGTATGCATTATGCCATATTTACCATATATACATGCACACAGTTAATGTGAAGTATATAATTTGAGGATGTGGGCATTCCCTGACTTTGAGGCAGTGACATTGACAACAGATTATTGGATTAAAATATGAGACAACCTTTGGTTTACAGATCAAGTTGCTGTTTTGTTGATCTATGATATATAGCCTTTTCATAAATCCGCTTTGTGCTGTTCATCTGGAGGTCGCTGTAGCTACATATCACCTACCTTACATCAGTTTATACACGCTAAGGGTAGAGCTTCATCTCTTAACGTTAATTAGCCTCTTTGACTTAACAGGTGGAGTTGATACTTTCACTGTCACTGGACATGAAGGTGGTGCTGTCATCATTAAGTGTAAATATGATTCACGCTACAAAAGCAACAGGAAGTATTTCTGTAAAGGATCAGGAACTGCCTGTTCCAGGGATATAAAGGCAGATAGTAAAACTAGTCTTACAGGCAGTGAAAAGTTCTCTTTATATGACAACCCATCAGAGGGAAACTTCAAGGTGTTGATCACTGAGCTGACTATTCAGGACAGTGGAGACTACAGGTGTGTTGTTGTGAAACCTTCTGAGACCTCTATATACCAACTGAAGCTGGAGGTTATGAAAGGTTTGTACGTAGAGTAGTTCACTTGGATAGGGAACCGAAGTCACACCCACTTCTGGTTTCACGACTTTTGACCGTGAGAGCTACAGATAAACGTAACTTTCTGGTCCACTTTGATTTATACAATGAGTCACACATATGTTGTATGTTAATTTAAATCGTAACCATTAATGCCAATCAAGAGTATGTTTGTTGTGTAAAGTAACTTTTGAATTTCGTCTTCAATCAATTAAATATTTAAGTTTTTGAAGCTCAAAATGTAATTTTAAACATTATAAACATTATGTGAAACCCACGGCTCATACCAAAGCGGACCAGAAGTTATATTTATCAATTCACTTCACTGGCCTCAATAGGTCCCATTGCATAACCAGAAGTGGGCTTGACTTCGGTTCCCAACACTTTTTGTGACATGGCAATCTCTTCCTCTCTGTTTCTTTGTGTGTGTATGTGTGTGTGTGTGTGTGTGTGTGTGTGTGTGTATGTGTGTGTGTGAGAGAGAGAGATAGAAAGAAAGAAAGAGAGAGAGAGAGAGGAGAGAGAGAGAGAGAGACTGTGTGTGCATGTGTGCGCTTGTGTATATGTACTCTCACTCTCTAAAGCCCCCAGTGATATTAATTCTAAGATTTTACTTTACTTGTTTTATCTTCTAGCTTGATTGTTAATCCTCTTTGGTAAGCAGATTTGGCTAAAAGAATCTGCTAAATGCATAAGCCTAAATGTAATGTACTGTATGTGGTGGCTGTGGGTGCCTCTGCAATAGAATCAAATTCTTGTGTCCTCCAGCTTTGACAGGTAGGCATATCAGGGATTCTCCACCACAGACTCGCCATCATGGGGGAGTACTGGGATTAGTTGTACTTTCCCACAACCCTACACACACAGAACCAAGTACCTCTGCCACCGTCAGAGAAAGTTAACCTGCTCTGAACTCAAACCACCTGGAACACACAAGAGAATAATACAAATTCTAGCCAATAGTAGTGAAGCAAAGCTCTCAGTATCACTGCTCCAGTTGTCTGAAGGAGATGCAGGAGATTACTGGTGTGGAGCCACTGGAAAACCTGACAGATCCATCACTCTGATCAAGAGAACTCAGCTCAACATTGGTAAGTGGCAATGCTACACTTATGTATAAATATTATAAATGTACAATTTACTCAATTGTGTACTTGTTTGTTTTTTAGATTTACCATCGTCACCTACAACTGCAATTAACCAAGTGAACGTCACACTGTCCCCATCGCCACCAGTCTGCCAGTCATCATCAACTACAACTGCAATTAACCAAGTGAGCGTCACACTGTCCCCATCATCAGCAGACTCCCAGACATCATCATCAACTACAACTGCAATTAACCAAGTGAACGTCACGCTGTCCCCATCATCACCAGTCTCCCAGATATCATCATCTACTTCGACTGCAATTAACCAAGTGAACGTCACACTGTCCTCATCATCACCAGTTTCCCAGACAGCTCCATCTACTGGTGTGGAGAAAACTATCAGCCCCACTTTTCCATCTGTGATCATCGCTGTGGTCCTGACTGCTGTAGTTCTGCTGATGGGGATTCTGATCATCATCATCTACATGCGCAGGAAACGCAGGACAAGAGGTGAGTGGTAGGTTAGGTTAATGGAGATGTGAATGTCACATCCCCTCTCTCTCTCTCTCTCTCTCTCTCTCTCTCTCTCTCTCTCTCTCTCTCTCTCTCTCTCACACACACACACACACACACACACACACACACACGCACACACAGACCTGTATGTTAATTGAATTGCAAATAGACGTGACCCAATTCATGAATGCATCTAATTGGCTGAACAATTTAACAGATTCCCCAACCTCTCCAGTCCAGACAACCAGAAATGACTGCTGTGTTCAAGGGGTGAGTAAAGTCTCATAATCACACTTACATGGGCAACAGTCAAGTTATGTAGAAAGAGATTGCACCGCACACCAAAGCTCAAAGGTGCTGAGCACTGAAAATGAAATCCAAACTAATAAAGAAAAAGGTGTCGCACACTTAAAGTCCATCGAAAATTTAATAATTAAAAAGTCGTGATGACGTTTCGGCCAACAGTCAAGTTATCCCACACTGTAATGGAAAACTGGATCTTCACTGTGTGGCTCATTCACACACACACACATGCTGTACACACACGGACGGACACACACACACACACACACACACACACACACACACACACACACACACACACACACACACACACACACACACAAAATCGCAAATACATAAATAGAACATGTTATACTTAAACGTGATCTGTCTGTGGATTTGTATTGCAGGATGCAGTTGATTATGAAAATGATCCTGCAGCAACATCACAGTTTCCCTCCGACACACCTGCATCTGAATCTGTCTACCAGAGCCTGAACCCCAACACCATGCAACAAGATTCTACCTACCAGAGCTTGAACCTAAACACCACCCAACAGGATTCTACCTACCAGAGCCTGAACCCCAACACCATGCAACAGGATTCTACCTACCAGAGCCTGAACCCCAACACCATGCAGCAAGACTCCGTCTATCAGCAACTGAACCCCAACAATCGTGCTGAAGAATCAGTGTATCAGTCTTTGAATGCCAACACCAATCAAGGTGACTCTGTGTATCACAGCCTTCATCACCATGGAACTTAAAGAAAGTAGGATTTGTGGTAAAAAATGTAGGAGAAGATTATGATGCAGATGATGATTGCTATATTGTCCTCACTGTAATATTACAGCTGTATTTGGCAACGCTTTTAAAGTCAAATTTTGTAGAATTGTCATGTAATTCTTGAAGTAGTAGATGAAAAAGGCTATTTAGGGAAAAAAAAATATTTAGCTCCATCTAAACCCTGTAATGACCGTAGCTGCAAAAATCCAGTGGTTACACCAATCAGGTTCGGAGGGAGGAATAGCTGCCCGTCGATCACAGCTGTGAGCAAGCAGCTGACAACGTGCTACAGCAAGGGAGGGGTTTGAGAGGATGTTGAGGAGGTTGAGGAGCGTAGAGGCTGGGGGAGGGACCAGAGAGTTGTATGATTTTTCTTTTTTTTGCCTAAGTCCCGGAATTACATTGACTTGCCGAATACAGCTTTAAGCTATAAGCACAGTAATATGTTATGTGTTTAACAAAAATCAGGTAATTTGTTTATTAAATTAAATGCATGTACTTTATTCCACCCTTAACTGGAAAAGAGTTGTGGAAATGATGGATTAATGAATGCAAAAGTAAAAGTAACACACATCACATATTGTCCTAGTATGTCCACTGTGGAGTAAGAAGGATGTAAATAGGAAATATATACATATATATGTAAATATATACATCACTTATGGTTTGCAGTTTTGTTCATGAATGCGTTGATTTGATCTGTAATTAAATAAATGCTTGCACAAAAGTATTTTATTTGTCTTTTAAAAGTTATTTGCATGGTTAACACAGGTGGTAGAGGTTTGGCAAGTGGAGTGTGGAGTGTTGCAAATTTGATCCCAACTCTGTCTCACCTTACTGAAGAGTCCTTGAGCAAGACACTGAACCCTGAAACTGCTCACACCGATAATTAGATAATTAACTAATTAGTCCAGCGATAGAGAGTCCGTCTCTTGACCGGGAGATTGTGATTCAGACTCACAATTGGGTCATACCAAAGACCATCATAAAAGTGGTGCCTGCAGTACTGCCTCTAGCCTCTAGATGGTAATAAATAAATAAATAAATAAATTATTAGACCATTGGAATACTGACCCTACACTGTAGTCATACTGCCCTGCACAGCCATGGGGCCTACTGTAGGACTTATTCTTTGACTGCAATTGGTTTTCAATCAAAAACTGCCTTAGTGCAGCTTATCAGTATAACACAAAATATTTGTCAGGATTTTTGGTTGTATACTGGTATATAGATCATTATACACCATATAAGATGGAATGAAAATATAACACCTGGCATAGCTGGTTGCCTTTGTGTTGCTTTTTCTGTAACATGTTTCTCTGAAACGGATGAGGTGTACCACATACATTGTGAGGCAGTGTGAGGGAGAACACACAAGACCAAACCACACTGAAGACATTGCCACATGTATGATGCCACTGTGCTGAAGCACTACAATAAAATAACATTCTTAAACATATAGCACCAGCATGGTACATATTATTTATGGTATACATTATTATAAATTAGCTGTATTCTCTCTTGCTAGTAGAAATGCTGTGTTATCTATATTCTATTCTGAATAAATGTGTACATTATTGGATATTAATGCACAATTTGTAAAGTGTCCCAACTTTTTTGGAATCTAATTTGTACATTCTGTCTTGCAAAATGTAACATATGGAGCAGGGCATTAATAGATAGATCACACAAGATCTAACCACGTTGAAGAAAAAATAATGTTAACTGTTGTTGAATTTTTTAGCAACATACTCAGAAAGAGAGGAGGAGGTGTACCTCACACATTTGTTGTGTGTCACTGGAAGCATTGATAGGCTAGACTTCAAGGGTACAGTACCCTCACAGCACCAATAAGATTCTACATACCAGAACGTGAACCCCAACACCACCCAACAGGACTCTACCTACCAGAGCCTGAACCCCAACACCATGCAACAAGACTCGACTTATCAGCAACTGATTCCCAACACTCATGCTGAAGAATCAGCATATCAGTCTTTGAACACCACCAACCAAGGTGACTCTGTGTATTATAGCCTTCAAAACCATGGGTCTAAGGATTTGTGGAAAAAGATGTATAAGAAGGAGAAGATTATGATGATTGCTATACACACTGTAATATTAAAGCTGTATTCGGCAAATCTTTCAAAGTTAAATTTCATAAAATTGGAAAAAATTTGGAAAAATTTGGAAAAAAACAAATTATTTAGCTCCATCTAAACCCTGTAATGATTGAAGCTGCAAAAATTCTGTGCTTACACCAATCACATTCGGAGGGAGGGATAGCTGCCTGTCGATCACATCTGTGATATTGCCTACAGGCCTGTCTCTAGCTCTAGTCTCTAGATGGAGTGATACATTATTAGACCAGTAGAATGCTGACCCCCACTGTAGTCATACTGATATACTGCCCTGCACAGCCATGTGGCCTATTGCAGGCCTTTTTCTTTGACTGCAATGGGCAATTACCTGGCATAGCTGTTTGCCTTTGTGTTGCTTTTTCTGTAACATGTTTCTCTGAAGTTAGCTGAAACAGAGGTGGACCACATACATTGTGAGGCAGTGTGAGGGAGAACACACAAGACCAAACCACATTCAGGTCACTGCCACATGTATGAAGCTACTCTAATTTGTACATTCTCCCTTGCAAGTAGAAATGTGACATATGGAGCAGGGCATTAATAGATAGATCACACAAGATCAAACCACGTTGAAGAAAAAAATAATGTTAACTGTTGTTGAATTTTTTAGCAACATACTCAAAAAGAGAGGAGGAGGTGTACCTCACACATTTGAGCAGGAGGAATGAACAAATTTGTTGTGTGTCACTGAAGCATTGATAGGCTAGACTTCAAGGGTACAGTACCCTCATAGCGCCAATAAAAACAATATTATTTTTGGGGTATGCATGTGATGCATACGTAGAGTTATAGGGGAAACAGGAGAACAAATATTAGTAGACAGACCACAACAGACCAAACCACAAGTTGCTGAACAGGAAGAGTAAAAACTTCTTATGAGAACTTGCTTTCTGCAGAGTGAGGCAGAATTCTACTGGACTCGACTAAATAAACAACCTAGAATGAAAATTGTTGCTGTTACACTTATAGTTATACTCTCAGGTAAATATTTTAAAAATGTTTGAAAATGTCTGCACATTTCTAATAGTTGCTGAGTTGCCTCAAGTTACTGCCTGACTGGATAGACAGCTATCTGTATTACAGTATATCTGTATTGTATATATATAAATACAATTGTATACACATATTATGCATTATACAGTACAAAAATGCACACAGTAAATGTGATGTATGTAATTTGAGGATGTGTGTTCCTCTCTTTGTGGCAGTGACATTGAAAACAGATTAAAATATGAGACAACATAATCTTGGTTTCCTGATATATACAGTATATCAAGTTGCTGTTTTGATAGCCTTTTCATATTGTACAAGTCTGCTCTGTACTGTTCATGTGTAGGTGGCTGTGGCTACAGTATACATCAGTTTATACATGCTAAGAGTAGATCTTCATCTGTTAATGCTAATTAGCCTCTTTGCCTTAACAGGGGGAGTTGATACATTTACTGTGATTGGACATGCAGGTGGCGCTGTCATCATTAAGTGTAAATATGAAACTAAGAACAAAAGCAGCAGGAAGTATTTCTGTAAAGGATCAAGGACTACCTGCTCCAGTGATATAAAGGCAGATAGTAACACCAGCCCTGCACCCAGTGGAAAGTTCTCTCTGTATGACAACCCATCAGAGGGAAACTTCATGGTGTTGATCACTGAGCTGACTACTGAGGACAGTGGAAACTACATGTGTGTGGTGGAGAACACTTCTACTTGGACATCTAGTCACATAGTGAAGCTGGAGGTTAAGAAAGGTTTGTACATATTATTTCACTGTCTTCTAGTAACCTACAGTTTTTGTTTCTTCTATAGTTTGAATGAAAGAGAAATGACAATCTCTCCCCCTCCGTTTGTTTGTTTGTTTGTGTGTGTGTGTGTGTGTGTGTGTGTGCGTGTGTGTGTGCGTGCGTGTGCGTGCATTTCTAAACTCTCACACTCTAAAGCCCCCTTGCAATATTCCGACTAAGACGTCTTCTATCTTCTGCTTGATTTTTTACCTTTGGCTAAAAGCATCAGCTAAATGCAAATGTAAATGTAGTGGGCGGGTCTGCAATAGAATTAAATTCTTGTCTTTTCCAGCTTTGGCAGATATAATGGATTCTACACCACTGACTTGCTACCATGGGGGCAGTACTGAAATCTTCTGCACTTTGTCACAACCCTACACATACAGAACCAAGTACCTCTGCCACTGCCAGAGAAAGTTAACCTGTTTTGAACTGAAACCACCTGGAAAACATAAGAGACAAATACAGATCCTTTCCAACAGTAGCTTTGAGGTAAAGTTATCAGTGAAGCTGCTCCAGTTGTCTATAGTAGATGCAGGAGATTACTGGTGTGGAGCAGGAGCGGCAGGAGAACCAGACACATTCATCACTCAAGAGGACTCAACTCAACATTGGTGAGTGGCCATTCTGTCCTGATTGGTGCCATGATGTCTTCTGGATGGCATAAATATTTCAAATGTACATTTACTAATTTGTGGACTTGTTTTTTTTAGATTTACCATTGTCAACTGCAATTAACCAAGTGAACGTCACACTGTCCCCATCATCACTAGTCTGCCAGACAGCTCCATCTATGGGTGTGGAGAAAACTATCAGTTCCACTTTTCCATCTGTGATCATCGCTGTGGTCCTGATTGCTGTAGTTCTGCTGATGGGGATTCTGATCATCATCATCTACATGCGCAGGAGACACAGGACAAGAGGTGGGTAGCCTTGAGATGTGAACACACACACACACACACACACACACACACACACACACACACACACACACACACACACACACAAAGAAACACAGCTATGTAGTCATGGAACTCTCTCACAGAAATAAAAAAAAGAGATGTGGTCCAATTCATGAACACATCTAGGCCTAATTTTCTGAGCTATTTCACAGGTCCCCCAGCCTCTCGTGCCCAAATAAACAAAGATGACTGCTGTGATCAAGGGGTGAGTAAAGTCTCATACATGGGCAACAGTACAGTTATTCCACACTAAAACACTGGATCTTCACTGCACACACACACACGCACGCACACACACAAAAACCGCATGTTCCTCAAAGATAATCTGTCTGTGGATTTGTATTTCAGAATGATCCCCCAGCAACGTCACCGGCTCTCTCCACACATGCATCTGAATCTGTCTACCAGAACCTGAACCCCAACACCACCCAACAAGATTCTACCGATCAGAGCCTGAACCCCAACACCACCCAAAAGGATTCTACCTACCAGAGCCTGAACCCCAACACCATGCAACAAGACTCGACTTATCAGCAACTGATTCCCAACACTCATGCTGAAGAATCAGCATATCAGTCTTTGAACACCACCAACCAAGGTGACTCTGTGTATTATAGCCTTCAAAACCATGGAACTTAGAATTAGGATTTGTGGTAAAAGATGTATAAGAAGGAGAAGATGATGATGAAGATGATGATGATGATGATGATGATGATTGCTGTATTGTCTTCACTGTGATATTAAAGCTGTATCAGGCAATTCTTTTAAAGTCAAATTTCATAGAATTGTCATGTAATTGGAGGTAGTACATGAAAAAGGCTATTTACGAGAAAAAAATAGATAAAAATCTTTTGCTCCATCTAAACACTGAAATGATTGTAGCTGCAAAAATCAAGTGCTTACACCTATCAGGTTTGGAGGGGGATAGCTGCCTGTCGATCACAGCTGTGAGCAAGGCGCTGACAATGTGCTAACGAGGGAGGAGTTTGAAAGGCTGTTGAGGAGCATTGTAGATGCTGGGGGAGGTACCAGAGAGTTGTATGATTTCAAAAATTGTTTTTACCCGGTCACGGAATTACATTGACTTGCCGAATACAGGTTTAAGCTCTAAGTAATATGTTGTGTGTTTAAAAAAAAAAATCTAATTATTGTCCCTGCAATTTGTTTGTTACATTAAATGCATGTACTTTATTCCACCCTTAGCTGGAAAAGAGTTGGGGAAATGCTGCATTAGTGACTACAGAAGTAAAAGTAACACCTATTTGTACATACTGAATGGGACGTGTAGCTTGCAGCTGTGCACAATAATTCAAGCATAGAACCATATTCCACGCACGCTATTTGACAAAACCTCCACCAGATCCACAGTAGGCCTAACCCACCCGCCCCAGTATGTCCACTGTGGAGTAAGAAGAATGTAAATATTTTGTTGTTGTTGTTGATTTGATATGTAATGAAATAAATGTTTGAACAAATGGAATTTATTTGTCTTAAAAGTTTTTTTTGGTGGTTAACACAGGTCGTAGAGGTTGGCAGATGATTTATTTGGCAAGTGGAGGGTTGGAAATTTGATCCCCACTCTGGTTTGACCTTACTGAAGTGTCATTGAGCAAGATACTGAACCCTGGAAACTGCTCACAGCGATACCAACAAATTAGTCCAGCGATAGAGAGTCCGTCTCTTGACCGGGAGATTGTGATTCAGACTCACAATTGGGTCATACCAAAGACCATCATAATAGTGGTGCCTGCAATACTGCCTCTAGCCTCTAGATGGAGTGATACATTATTAGACTAGAATACTAGAATACTAGAATACTGACCCCCCTATGTAGTCATACTGATACTGCCCTGCACAGACATGTGGCCTATTGCAGGCCTTTTTCTTGACTGCAATGGGCAATTACCTGGTGTAGCTGTATGCCTTTGTGTTGCTTTTTCTGAAACATGCTTCTCAGTAATTAGCAGAAATAGAGGAAGAGGTGGACCACATACATTGGTAGGCAGAACACACAAGACCAAACCACACTGAAGACATTGCCACATGTATGATGCCACTGTGCTGAAGCACTACAATAAAATAACATTCTTAAACATATAGCACCAGCATGGTACATATAAGTATCCTGAGGATTATTAATGGTATACATTATTATAAATTAGCTGTATTCTCTCTTGCTAGTAGAAATGCTGTGTTATCTATATTCTATTCTGAATATATTTGTAAATTATTGGATTCCGTTTTTATGCACAATTTGTACAGTGTCCCAACTTTTTTGGAATCTAATTTGTACATTCTCCCTTGCAAGTAGAAATGTGACATATGGAGCAGGGCATTAATAGACAGATCACACAAGATCTAACCACCTTGAAGAAAACATAATGTTAACTCTTGTTGAATTTTTTAGCAACATACTTAGAAAGAGAGGAGGAGGTGTACCGCACACATTTGTTGTGTGTCACTGGAAGCATTGATAGGCTAGACTTCAAGGGTACAGTACCCTCATAGCACCAATAATTTGGGTATACATGTGATGCATAGAGTTATAGGGGGCAACAGGAGAACATATATTAGTAGACAGATCACACCAGACCAAACCGTAGGTGGCTAAACAGGAAGACTAAAAATATCTTGCGTGAGAACTTGCTCTCTGCAGAGTGAGCCACAATTCTACTGGACTCGACTAAATAAACAACCTAGAATGGGAATTCTTGCTGTTACACTTATAGTTATACTGTCAGGTAAATAATATATATTTTTAAAATGTTTGAAAATGTCTGCACATTTGTAATAGTTGCTGAGTTGCCTCAAGTTACTGCCTGACTGGATAGACAGCTATCTGTATTACAGTATATCTGTGTTATATATGCATTATGCAATGTCTACTGTTGGCTATACAGTACAAAATGTGTATTTAATATACTCACTGTTAATGTGATGTATGTAATTTGAGGATATGGACATTCCCTATATTTGTGGCAGTGACACTGAAAAAAGATTATTGGATTAAAGATCAGACATCATAATCTTGGTTTACTGATATCAAGTTGCTGTTTTGGTCAAAATTTCTCTGACCCACTTTGTACTGTTCATCTGGAGGTCGCTGCGGCTACAGTATACATCATGATAAGAGTAAATATTCATCTCTTAATGCTAATTAGCCTCTTTGCCTTAACAGGTGGAGTTGATACATTTATTGTGACTGGACATGAAGGTGGTGCTGTTCTCATTAAGTGTAACATTGATGAAACGATGATATGGACCAAAATCCTCAGGAAATATTTCTGTAAAGGATCAAGGACTACTTGCTCCAGTAATATAAAGGCAGATAGTAACACCAGTCCTGCACCCAGTGGAAGGTTCTCTCTGTATGACAACCCATCAGAGGGAAACTTCAGGGTGTTGATCACTGAGCTGACTTCTGAGGACAATGGCGAGTACCAGTATGTAGTGCAAAATTTTAGATCGAGCTATTGTAAGATACTGCATCTGGAGGTTAAGAAAGGTTTGTACATAATATTTCACTGTCTTGTAAACTACATTTTCATTTCCTTCTAGTGTGAATGACAGAAATGGCAATCTCTCCAACTGTGTGTGTGTGTGTGTGTGTGTGTGTGTGTGTGTGTGTGTGTGTGTCTGTGTGTGTGTGTGTGTGTGTGTGTGTGTGTGTGTGTGTGTGTGTGTGTCTGTGTGTGTGTGTGTGTGTGTTCTATCTTCTGGTTTGATTTTTTATCTTTGGCTGAAAGCATCTGCTTAATGTAAATGTAGGCTACTGTGTGGTGGCTCTACAATAGAATTAAATTGTTGTCTCCTCCAGCTTTAGCAGGTATCAGGGATCCTACACCACTGTCTCGCCATCATGGTGCATATACTGAAATCAGCTGTACTTTCCCACAACCCTACACACACAGAACCATGTACCTCTGCCACCATCAGGGAGAGTTTGCATGCTTTGATATTAAGCCACTTGGAACACAAAAGAGGCAAATAGAAATCCTATCCAGTAATAGCATTGAAGTAAAGTTGTCAGTGACGCTGCTCCAGCTGTCTGAAGGAGATGCAGGAGATTACTGGTGTGGAGCAGGAGCGGCTGGAGAACCAGATGCATTCATCACTCTCATCAAGAGGAGTCAACTCAACAGTGGTGAGTAGCAATGCTAAACTTATGGGTGCCATGACTCCTTCCTGGATGCCATAAATATCACAAATGTATGCAAAACTACAGTCGTCAATCTAAATGTGTCATACATGTTGAAATCTTCAGATTTACCATCAGCAACTACAACAATTAACCAAGTGAATGTCACACTGTCCCCATCATCACCAGTCTCCCAGACAGCTCCATCTACTGGTGTGGAGAAAACTATCAGTCCCACCTTTCTGTTTGTGGTCATCGCTGTGGTCCTGACTGCTGTAGGTCTACTGGTGGGGATTCTGATCATCATCATCTACATGCGCAGGAGACACAGGACCAGAGGTGACACACACACACACACACACACACACACACACACACACACACACACACACACACACACACACACTCACTCACTCACTCATTCACACACTCACACACACACACGCACACGCACACACACACACACACACACACACACACACACACACACACACACACACACAGCTGTATGTAAATGGAATTACAAATAGATGTGGTCCAATTCATGTGTAATTTTCTGAACTATTTCACAGATCCCTCAGCCTCTCCTGCCCAGACAAACAAAGATGACTGCTGTGATCAAGGGGTGAGTAAAGTCTCATACGCACGTCAAGTTATTCGACTCTTTAATGGAAAACAGGATCTTCACTGCAGCTCATTCACACACACACACACGCACGCGCACACACACACACAAAATCTCAAATAAACTGAATATGTTCTTCAAATGTGATCCGTCTGTGGATTTGTATTTCAGAATGATCCTGTAGCAATGTCACCGGCTCCCTCCAACACACCTGGATCTGAATCTGTCTACCAGAGCCTGAACCCCAACACCATGCAACAAGATTCTACCTACCAGAGCCTGAACCCCAACACCATGCAACAAGATTCTACCTACCAGAGCCTGAACCCCAACACCATGCAACAAGATTCTACCTACCAGAGCCTGAACCCCAACACCATGCAACAAGATTCTACCTACCAGAGCCTGAACCCCAACAATCATGCTGAAGGATCAGTGTATCAGTCTTTGATCGCCAACACCAACCAAGGTGACTCTGTGTATCACAGCCTCCAACACCATGGAACTTACAACTAAGATTTGTGATAAAAGGTTTTATAGAAGAGGTACAGTAAATGATGATGAAAATGATTATTGCTATTTTGTTTTCACTGTAATTAACTGTATTAATATTGCAAAGTATTAGTATTGCAAAGTACAAACTATTGCCCTGTAATTTTGTTTGTTAAATTAAATCCATGTACTTTATTCCACCCTTAGTAACTGGAGAAGAGTTGGGAAAATGCTGTGTTAGTGACTGCAAAAGTAAAGGTATTTGTACATACTGAATGGAAAGTCTAGTTTGCAGGTGTGCACAATAATTCAAGCATGCATACAATAGAACCTTATTTCACGCATGCTATTTGACGAAACCTCCACCAGCTCCACAGTACTCAGCTGCCCCAGTATGTCCACTGTGGAGTAAGAAGGATGTAGACATAATATCCTTAATATGTTTTTTTTTTCTTCGTGAACGTGTTGATTTGATCTGTAATGAAATAAATGCTGATACAAATGTATTTTATGTGTGTTTTAAAAGTTATTTGGAGAGTTTAACGCAGGTGGCAGAGGTTCTATTTGGCAAGTGGAGTGTTGCAAATTTGATCCCCACTCTGTCTCCCCTTACATAAGTGTCCTTGAGCAAGATACTGAACCCTGAAACTGCTCACAGCAATACCAACGAATTAGGCCAGCGATAGAGTCCGTCTCTTGACCGGGAAATTGTGAGTTAGGCTCACAATTGGGTCATATCAATGACCATCATAAAAATGGTGCCTACAGTACTGCCTCTAGCCTCTAGATGGAGTGATACATTATTACACCATTGGAATATTGTCCCCCCACTGTAGTCACACTGATACTGCCCTGCACAGTCATGTGGTCTAGGGTTAGAGAAACAAAGATGGGCACAAGACCAAACCACATGTGCCATGTTATTGTCAAATGTGTGATGCCACTGTGCTGAAACATTACTATAGCACATTCTTGAGCATAATACAAGCATCGCAAATATAAATAACGTGGATATTATTAATGATAGAAATATGTGAAATTATCTATTCTGTAGAAAAGTAGAAAGGTGACATACTGTGTGGAGCTGGGAAAGAGGTGGCCCTCACATGCATTAATAGACTGATCAAACAAAACCGAACCACGTTGAAGAAAACATATTATTAAGGGTGCTTATTGTAAGATGATACATCTTGTTGCATTTTCAAACTCCTCTGGTGGTTTTTTTTTGCAAACACTCGAGAGTGCAGATTTTTCTTCACTTTTTATTAAACATACTCCTCAGAAATAAGCAGCAAGAGAGGAAGAGGTGGACCTCACACATTTGAGTGGGAGGAAAACACAATTCTGTGGTGTGTCACTCACTGTGCTGAGGCGCTGATAGGCTAGGCTTTGAGTACAGCACTCGCATAGCACCAATAAAAAAACAACAGTATTATTGGGTATATGTGATGCATAGAGTTATAGAGGAAACAGGAGAACAAATATTAGTAGACATACCACACCAGACCAAACGAGTGGCTAAACAGGAAGGGTAAAAAAATCTTACATGAGAACTTGCTGTCTGCTGCGTGATGCAGAATTCTATGGGACTGGACTAAATAAACAACCTAGAATGGATATTCTTGCTGTTGCACTTATTGTTATACTCTCAGGTAAATATATATATATATATATTTTAAATGCTTGAGAAATTAGAATGAGTTGAGGAGTTGCCATAGGATACTGTATGACTGGATAGACAACTATCTTTTCATGCTGCATTTCATGCTGCATTTGTCCGTACTTTTCATCTCAAAGTCATTGTGGCTATACCTCACATCAGTTTGTCCTCATAAATTTACACAATATTAGAACCAATTCATAAGGGTTGATCTGCCTCTTTGCCTTAACAGGTGGAGTTGATACATTTATTGTGACTGGACATGAAGGTGGTGCTGTTCTCATTAAGTGTAATTATAAAGCATGGTACAAAACCAACAGAAAATATTTCTGTAAAGGATCAAGCTTTGCCTGTTCCAGTGATATAAAGGCAGATAGTAACACCAGCCCTGCACCCAGTGGAAAGTTCTCTCTGTATGACAACCCATCAGAGGGAAACTTCATGGTGTTGATCACTGAGCTGACTACTGAGGACAGTGGAAACTACATGTGTGTGGTGGAGAACACTTCTACTTGGACATCTAGTCACATAGTGAAGCTGGAGGTTAAGAAAGGTTTGTACATATTATTTCATTGTCTTCTAGTAACCGACAGCGGAGACTACATGTGTGTTGTTGTGAAATATACTGGAACATCACCTGACGTACTGAAGCTGGATGTTTTGAAAGGTTGGTATAGTTCACTGTCTTATATAGCCTACACTTTTTGTTCTGTGAATGACAGAAATGGCAATCTCTCCCTCTCAGTTTCTTTGTTTGTGTGTGTGTGCATGTGTATGTGTGTGTGTGTGTGTGTGTGTGTGTGTGTGTGTGTGTGTGTGTGTGATATTCTTTTAAAGATTTCTTCTTTCTTCTAGCTTGATAGTTAATAATTTTTGGCTTTGGCTAAAGGCGTCTGCTAAATGCATACATAAATGTATGTCTGTGGTGATGGCAGTGGGTGCCTCTGCAATTGAATTAAATTTTTGTCTCCTCTAGCTTTGGCAGGCATCAGAGATCCTACACCAATGACTCGCTACCATGGGGGCAATACTGAGATCAGTTGTACTTTCCCACAACCCTACAGACACAGAACCAAATACCTCTGCCACTGCCAGAGAATGATAACCTGCTTTGAACTCAAACCACCTGGAACATACAAGAGAAAAATACAAATCCTATTCACCAGTAGCCTTGAGGTAAAGTTCTCAGTGATACTGCTCCAGCTGTCTGAAGGAGATGCAGGAGATTACTGTGGAGCAGGTGCTGCAGGAGATCCAGACTTATTCATCACTCTGATCAAGAGGACTCAACTCAACATTAGTGAGTGGAAATGCTGCCCTGACGGGTGCAAGTGGTGTTATAATGGCATGGATGGCATCATGGTACCATCAGCATGTATGACATTACAAATGTACGCTTTACCCATACCGTCCATTATTACGTACATTTTCATAATTGAATATTTATCAAAATTTGTATTCTGAAGTATTTTGTATCCACCTAAAGAGACTCAGTTGAATGGACACAAGTCCATTCACTACACAAATTTAGAGGTGACACCTAAGCCAGGTACAGTATGAGTATGGCTCAAATTGCGCACTTGAGCACTTCAAACACTATGTTTCAGTGCATAATGCGCTCACACTCAGAAATATTGCAAAACTACAGTCATCAATCTGAATGCATTTGTTGAAATCTTCACATTTACCATCAGCACCTACAACAGGTCCATCTACTGGTGTGGAGAAAACCTACAACAGCTCTATCTACTGGTGTGGAGTCACTAACTCTATTGCCCTCTATCCCTCTTCCAATATGCTATTTCAAGTTTTTGTCCACCAGTACATGCATGCTTGATTGGTAGTTGTTGAACTTTCAGATTTACCATCATCATATACAACAACAATTAGCAAAGTTACACTGTCCCCATCATCACCAGTCTCCCAGACAGCTCCATCTACTGGTGTGGAGAAAACTATCAGCCCCACTTTTCCATCTGTGATCATTGCAGTGGTCCTGACTGCTGTAGTTCTGCTGGTGGGGATCCTGATCATCATCATCTACATGCGCAGGAGACACAGGACAAGAGGTTAGTGGCACTGAGATGTGAGCACACACACACACACACACACACACACACACACACACACACACACACACACACACACACACACACACACACACACACACACACACACAGAGGCATGTAAATGGAATTACTAATAGATGTGACCCAATTGATGTCTAATTGTCTGACCTATTTCGCAGGTCCCCCAGCCTCTCCTGCCCAAACAAACAAAGATGACTGCTGTGATCAAGGGGTGAGTAAAGTCTCA
The DNA here is from genome assembly GCA_027497455.2 of Sardinella longiceps. Classification (NCBI taxonomy): domain Eukaryota; kingdom Metazoa; phylum Chordata; class Actinopteri; order Clupeiformes; family Clupeidae; genus Sardinella; species Sardinella longiceps. The sequence continues at coordinate 34,825 of JAODXP020008062.1, read as the reverse complement.
TACATGGGCAACAGTCAAGTTATTCCACTCTTTAATGGAAAACTGGATCTTCACTGCAGACACACACACACACACACACACACACACACACACACACACACACACACACACAATCTCAAATGAACTGAATATGTTCTTGAAATGTGATCCGTATGTGGATTTGTATTTCAGACTGATCCTGTAGCAATGTCCCCAGCTCCCTCCAACACACCTGGATCTGAATCTGTCTACCAAAGCTTGAACCCCAACACCATGCAACAAGATTCTACCTACCAGAGGCTGAACCCCAACACCATGCAACAAGATTCTATCTACCAGAGCCTGAACCCAAACACCATGCAACAAGACTCGACTTATCAGCAACTGATTCCCAACACTCATGCTGAAGAATCAGCATATCAGTCTTTGAACACCACCAACCAAGGTAACTCTGTGTATTATAGCCTTCAAAACCATGGAACTTAGAAAGTAGGATTTGTGGTAAAAGATGTATAAGAAGGAGAAGATGATGATGAAGATGATTGCTATATTGTATTCACTGTAATATCAATTAAGCTATAAGCACAGTAATGTGTTGTGTGTTTAACCAAAAAAAAAAAAAAATAAAATCAAAGTATTGCCCTGTAATTTTGTTCATTAAATTAAATCCATGTAATTTATTCCTAGCCTGGCGATGCCATCCTACGTACCTCCGCTAAACATTTTATCCTCGCACGTAGTCTGGAATAAACCCCCTCTTCCCGCCTTTCCCTCGGTTATTCTACGGTTTAGCCAATCAGCACACAGTTTAGAGCGATGTCTTAAAATGTTGTAGTCCTACAGGATAGGGCTTGTTATTCTCTCCCCTATTTTCGAATTACATTCACAAAATTGGTACATGTCATTAGCATCCATGATCTTGAGGATTTATTGCCACTACGATGTCAAAATAGATCAGAACTTGCAAGAGATCTGTTAATACTGAAAGCGAAAGTTGTAGGCGTGAGAGCCAGGCGAGGGAATACGTCATATCCAAACGGAAACCTATTTCAATTGCGTTGGGCCAGACTGTATGACATAGTCAACAGTCGCTTTCGCCCAGTTTATTCCACCCTTAACTGGAAAAGAGTTGTGAAAATGTTGCATTAGTGACTTCAAAAGTAAAAGTAACACACATCACATATTTGTACATACTGAATGGCAAGTGCAGTTTGCAGCTGTAGCATAGAACCATATTTCACGCATGCTATTTGACAAAACCTCCACCAGCTCCACAGTACTCAGCTGCCCCAGTATGTCCACTGTGGAGTAAGAAGGATGTAGATATCCTTTATGATTTGCAGTTTTGTTCCTGAATGTGTTGATTTAATCTGCAATGAAATAAATGCTTGCACAAAAGTATTTTATTTGTCTTTTAAAAGTTATTTGCATGGTTAACACAGGTGGTAGAGGTTTGGCAAGTGGAGTGTGGAGTGTTGCAAATTTGATCCCAACTCTGTCTCACCTTACTGAAGAGTCCTTGAGCAAGACACTGAACCCTGAAACTGCTCACACGATAATTAGATAATTAACTAATTAGTCCAGCGATAGAGAGTCCGTCTCTTGACCGGGAGATTGTGATTCAGACTCACAAAAAGACCATCATTAAAGTGGTGCCTACAATACTGCCTCTAGCCTCTAGATGGAGTGATACATTATTAGACCACTATAATACTACTGACCCCCGACTGCCCTGCACAGCCATGTGGATTAGGCCTTTTTTGTTGACTGCAACTGGTTCTCAATCCAGAAGAGGTCGTTCTACTGCCCTATGCAGTAGACACATATGTCAGGATTTTCGGTTGTTTACTGGTATACTGATCATATAGGCCATATAAGCTGGAAATGGAAATAATATGCCTGGTATAGCTGGTTGCATTTGTGTTGCTTTTTTCTGTAACATGTTTCTGTAAAACTTTCTGCATTTTGTAACATAAGTACAAAAGTAAGCAGAAACAGATGAAGAGGTGGACCACACACATTAGTAGGCAGAACACTATCACTACCTACCAGAGCCTGAACCCCAACACCATGTAGCAAGAATCAGCATATCAGTCTTTGAACACCACCAACCAAGGTGACTCTGTGTATTATAGCCTTCAAAACCATGGAACTTAGAAGTAGGATTTGTGGTAAAAGATGTATAAGAAGGAGAAGATGATGATGAAGATGATGATTGCTGTATTGTCTTCACAGTAATAATAGAGGGTTGTATGTTTTTTGGTTTTATTTATTTATTTATTTATGTTTTTCCTAAGTCCCAGAATTACATCGACTTTCCGAAAACAGCTTTACACTATAAATGCAGTAATATTTTGTGTGTTTAAAAAAAAAAATCTAAATATTGTCATGTTAATTTGTTTGTTTAATTAAAGGCATGTACATTATTCCACCCTTAGTAACTGGAAAAGAGTTGGGAAATGCTGCATTAGTGACTGCAAAAGTAACACACATCACATATTTGTACATACTGAATGAAGTCTGGTTTGCAGGTGTGCACAATAATTCAAGCAGGCATAGAACTATATTTCACGCACGCTATTTGACAAAACCTCCACCAGCTCCACAGTAGGCCTAGAGCAACTCAGCTGCCCCAGTATGTCCACTGTGGAGTAAGAAGAATGTAGACATATATCCCCAATATGTTTTTTTTTTCTTCATGAACATGTTGATTTGATCTGTAATGAAATAAATATTTGCACAAATGTATTTTATTTGTCTTTTAAAAGTTTTGTGGGTGGTTAATACAGGTGGTAGAGGTTCTATTTGGCAAGTGGAGGGTGGCAAATTTGATCCCCACTCTGTCTGACCTTACTGAAGAGTCCATCTCTTGACCGGGAGATTGTGAGTTAGACTCACAATTGGGTCATACCAAAGACCATCATAAAAGTGGTGCCTGAAATACTGCCTCTAGCCTCTAGATGGAGTGATACATTATTAGATAATTAAAATACTGACCCCCCCCCCCCCCCCACTGTAGTCATACTGATATACTGCCCTGCACAGCCATGTGGCCTATTGCAGGCCTTTTTCTTTGACTGCAATGGGCAATTACCTGGCATAGCTGTTTGCCTTTGTGTTGCTTTTTCTGTAACATGTTTCTCTGAAGTTAGCTGAAACAGAGGAAGAGGTAGACCACATACATTGTGAGGCAGTGTGTGATAGAACACACAAGTCCAAACCACATTCAGGTCACTGCCACATGTATGATGCCACTGTGCTGAAGCACGACTATATAACATTCTATAAAATAACATTCTTAAGCATATAGCACCCTCATGGCACAAGTAAGTAACCTGGGTTTTATTTATGGTCCACATCATACCATACATTATGCATTATTATAAATTAGCTGTTTTCTCTCTTGCTAGTAGAATTGCTGTTATCTCTATTCTATTGTGGATATATTTGTTAATTAGCTGTATGCCTTTGTGTTGCTTTTTCTGCAACATGTTTCTCTGAAGTTTGCAGAAACAGAGGAAGAGGTGTACCACATACATCGTGAGGCAGTGTGTGATAGAACACACAAGACCAAACCACACTGAAGACATTGCCACATGTATGATGCCACTGTGCTGAAGCACTACAATAAAATAACATTCTTAAACATATAGCACCAGCATGGTACATATAAGTAACCTGGGTACTATTTATGTTATACATTATACCATACATTATGCATTATTATAAATTAGCTGTATTTTCTCTTACTTGTAGAATTGATGTGTTATCTATATTCTATTGTGAATACATTTGTATTTGTATTATTGGATTCTGTTTTATACTCTTACGCAGAAAGAGAGGAAGAAGTGTACTGTGTAATTGGAAGCACTGATAGGCTAAACTTCAAGGATACAGTACCCTCATAGCACCAATAAAAAAACAATATTATTTCGGGGTATACATGTGATGCATACGTAGAGTTATAGGGGAAACAGGAGAACAGATATTAGTAGACAGACCACAACAGACCAAACCACACAAGGCTGAACAGGAAGAGTAAAAACATCTTACATGAGAACTTGCTGTCTGAGGCATAATCCTTCTGAAATCAACTAAATAAACAACCTAGAATGGATATTGTTGTTGTTACACTTATAGTTATACTGTCAGGTAAATAATATATATTTTTAAAATGTTTGAAAATGTCTGCACATTTGTAATAGTTGCTGAGTTGCCTCAAGTTACTGCCTGACTGGATAGACAGCTATCTGTATTACAGTATATCTGTGTTATATATGCATTATGCATTATTTATAGGCTATACAGTACAAATATGCTCACTGTTAAATGTGATGTATGTAATTTGTGGATGTGTGTTCCTCTCTTTGTGGCAGTGACATTGAAAACAGATTAAAATATGAGACAACATAATCTTGGTTTCCTGATATATACAGTATATCAAGTTGCTGTTTTGATAACCTTTTCATATTGCACAAGTCTGCTCTGTACTGTTCATGTGTAGGTGGCTGTGGCTACAGTATACATCAGTTTATACATGCTAAGAGTAGATCTTCATCTGTTAATGCTAATTAGCCTCTTTGCCTTAACAGGGGGAGTTGATACATTTACTGTGACTGGACATGAAGGTGGTGCTGTCATCGTTAAGTGTAAATATGAAACTAAGAACAAAATCAGCAGGAAGTATTTCTGTAAAGGATCAGAAACTGCCTGCTCCAGTGATATAAAGGCAGATAGTAACACCAGCCCTGCACCCAGTGGAAAGTTCTCTCTGTATGACAACCCATCAGAGGGAAACTTCAGGGTGTTGATCACTGAGCTGACTACTGAGGACAGTGGAGACTACAAGTGTGTGGTGGAGAATGCTTCTATTGGGACATCTAGTGATGTACAGTTGGTGGTTAAGGAAGGTTTGTACATATATTTCATTGTCATATAGTAAACTAGAAAAGCGCTCAGAGAGCGCAGACCACCACCAAGACAATGTGGTCACAGATGGTGTTCTGGATCACAGATCGCCACCAATATCGAATCAGTTCTTACTTTTCCCAATATACACGTCCGAAAATTTCATCCAAATCCGTGCAGTACTTTTCGAGTTATCTTGCTCATAGACAGACACACACACAGACTCACACACGCCGAGCAAAACATAACCTCCTTGGCGGAGGTAACTACACATTTTGTTCGGTGAAGTACAGAGAAATGACAATCTCTCCTCTCTGTTTCGTGTGTGTGTGTGTGTGTGTGTGTGCGTGTCCGTGTCCGTGTGTGTGTGTGTGTGTGTGTGTGTGTGTGTGTGTGTGTGTGTGTGTGCGTGTGTGTGTGTAGATTCTTTATTGTCCCATGGGGATAATCTTTTTCACACGTCAGTCTACAGCATGCAACATTCAACATACCCACAAGCAGACAACATAGACATTACTCCTCACTTCCCCACCATGTCCCATATATACAGCCCACAACATTAAACATAAACAATTAACATCAAACATAAGAAAAACCATACACAAGACAAAAACTGTGGCAAAACAGCACGGGTCACGGCCGGATGAATGTATGGTTTTTATGGGCGGGGGCCCAGGGTCCATCAATTTCAAGGGGTCCTTTCTGCCCCAGCATTACTTAAGACGAAAATTAATATTGAACAATTATTTATTCTCCTAAAGTTGTCTGAAATATGAGCATAAAGGAACACGTGAATATGAGAATGCAACCTCAGCATGGGACATCAGATAAGATGTGTCTTCCCATCTGAGGGAGTTCCCCCTCCCAAATGAGTTGGTTTGGTCCGATCGTTTTTTGGAGCGGTAGAATCAAATAGTCGCTTGACAAGGCTCACGGAGCTCTTCAATCTGGCATGATAGGCTCACGAATTCGAGGTCATTCAAAACATAGGCTACATCATATGATTGACAATGGATTCAACTAAAATATTGTGACGTGGACAGAATCAAACACCAGCTTGGATCTCATTGGCTTTCTGCCATTTATTATCACATTTGCTTTTTAGTTCAAACATTACATTCAGCGGGAAATGACCTAGTCTAGAACCAGCCATTACACTTCATGCCCACGGTGGGCTTAACACTAAACCCCATAAATGGCTCACTTAACCAAGGCATAATCTACAGGCACGAACACCTGTTACTAACTAAATGCATAATAGCAGGCTAAGAACCATAAAAGTAGTAGTTCTTCTCCCCATATCTAACAATGGCCAAAACTCCCATCATGCCCCAGTACATCAGAGTCAAACTACGCTACAATATGTTTAGGCTAAGCCTAAATGGGATGTTTGTTTTTTTTTCGTTCTCCAGAATGCGCAGGGAGTTCGGTAAAGGCTTTGCGGACTTTTGAATGTAATGGGAAGCAAGCACTGACCTTACAATGTCAGAAGTTGACAATGTCTCTCTCTCTCTCTCTCTCTCTCTCTCTCTCGGACCTCTGGCTGAATGTTATGCGCAACGGTGAACTGGCACTTATTAATGTCGGTGAATATGCTACTTGCACGAAATCCTCAATAAAGTTTACATCATGCGCAGCATGATCGGAATAGCCTGGTTAAAGCAATATCTAGGAGAGAGGTTGACCTAGAGAGAGCCGCGCATTATCTTACTATCTGGAGCTACAGTAGGCCTATGTTTGGCTTTATTGAAGTAGGCTAAAACCGAAACGAGCAAGCGGCCACATTTTCAGTGACATTGTAACGGAGTGTGTCCGGCGGGTGGTAGACTCAAGGCATGGAAACGGAATAATGTAGACGTCTTTCTTTTTATTTTATATTAGGCCACCGGCGGGTGCATAACATAACAAATTAACAAACAAACTAAACAAACAAAACACTGATCAAACTGAAAATAATCAGGGGCAAGGCCCACAAACTAGGCAATATAACATACCATCATTCATCCTCTCGCGTCAGAGGCAAACCCCGACTGTTACGCACGGTAACTATCGGTCACAACCAAATCATGGTTTACAATCAATTAAGACATTGATTTATGTTTACAACCTATACATTGCAACTGCGCAAGCATACAGTGCCCCTTTATCATCAGAGAACAGAATAACAGCATGCCAATAAGGCAATAACACAAAAAGAAAAAATTATCAAAAACACCCCTGTAACAAGCGCTTCCCAGCGGGAGCGCGCTCGCAACTCCATAAAAAGGTTCCACCTCCCGCTTATGATAACTTTATTTGTCAGTAAAATATTATATACTATTGTAATGTCAGAGCCCCCACAGATGTTTGAGTTTGCTGCTTTCATGGGAGCCAGACCTCTCTCTATGGGAGCTCAGCTCCCACTGGCTCCCACCTAACTCGAACCCTGCTTGTAAATATAGATTTGCGTGATGATGCTTTTGAGGTTTGATCATTGGCGCACAGCTCTCTCCACTCGCTCACACACTGCTCAAGTTGAATTTGGACTTTGACACTGACAGAATACAGAATAGGCCCATATCCAAAGCCTATAATCAGAAAATAAATCTGCGCGGTGCGTACACTCGGACATGCTTAAACACAGCCTAAAGAAGGATGTTCGGAAAGTTCTGTTATAGAGATAGCCTATACTGTATATGCGACAGCTACAATTATACAATTATACAATTATGCAGGACTTAAATCCAACTGCAACGACCAATTTGTCAAATGAGAATGTAAGAGTTAAAAACATTATCATGTAGGTTCGAGGGATTCTTTCCCAATAATTTATTTTAAGTAGCCTAAGTTAATAGCGCAATCCCGCGCTATTTTAGACAGAGAGTGATTTCAAAGACAAAAACAAAGCTCCCATACTGCATTCTATTTATTAACTACGAATCTGATTGGAGGTTTTCACCTCTAATGTTGGTCAATGATATTTTTTTCTGGATGCTGGTAGACGTCGCGCAAACATGACATGAGATCCTCAACGCACCTCCTGCCGCCTTTCATTGTCAACCCATCGGTCCTATATTGACTTGCCTGAAATAACGGTGAAATACCAGTCAAGACCACAAAAATGTATTGTATACCATATAGTGTGCGTGATCGTTCTCACACACAGTGCATCCATGCACGATCCGCACGAGACCATAGCTCAAAATCTCCTTGCGTTTTGCTTTACACATCGGTCTGCTCACTTATCCGCCTATTTGCGAACCCACCCGCTTTAAACGAAAATGAAAGCGTTCCAGGAGCAGTTTGTGGTTCATTCTGTCACCGTGAAACGATTCGGAAGCGACAGTCATTCTTAATAATTTCACCAAGCATTACAATTATATGTCAACAAGGGCATAATTGTGATTGCCTTCGTAAAACATTTTTTCTAGGCTACTGGTTGGAGGAGCTTTTGGAAAGCCACTTCTCACAGCAATGGGAAATAGGTCTCTAGCTATTGGGAGTAGGCCTATACATTTTTTTAAAACGGTATAAATGGTAATGCAAAATTATAAACCATATAGGTCAACTTTTTAGACTAGCCTATATAATAGATATCTGCTGCTTACAATAGTTTTCTTGGGTTTTCTCAAGTGCTCACAAGAAAATGACAAAATAGAATGTCTCTTAGGTGTCATATTTATTGGCCTTGAAATTTCAATATTGGATATTAAAAATACGCATATACTATCAAGCTATGGGGGGCCCATCGAAAAAATGTGCCCAGGGTCCTTTGACATGTTAATCCGGCCCTGGCAAGGGTACCATAGATGCAGAAGTGAATCATTACAGTTTGTTGAGTACAGTGATGGCTGAGGGAATGAAACTTTTCTTGAAGTGTCCTTTTGTCCAGTCCAGAACTCTTCTCAGAAATCTCAGATGGTAATAAATTGAAAAAGCGGTTCAGAGGGTGGTCAGGGCTGTTGGCTATACGGGCAAGGCGTATGGTGGCTTTGTTGCGTATGGTGGCTTTGTTGCCAGACTGGTGATGGGGAGGTTATGATTTTGGATGCTATGTGTGAGATTTTAGTGAGTTTGTTCTTGTTGGTGACGATGAGTAAAGTGAAGAAACGGGGGAGCAGTACAGTAGGATGGGTTGAATGATACTTTTGTACAGTAACAGCAGAAGGTGGGGCAACTGATAGAGATCCTAGTTTGTGTGTGACATACAGTCTCTCGTGCACTCTTGTGTGTATGTGTGTGTGTGTGTGTGTAGGTGTGTGTGTGTGTGTGTGTGTGTGTGTGTGTGTGATGTGTGTGTGTGTGTAACTCTCACACTCTAAATTCCCCTCTAGTGAAATTCTTTCTAAGACTTCTTTCTTTTATCTTCATAGTCAATCCTTTTTTGGTTTTGGCTAAAAGTTGACTGCACTGTATGTGTGTGGTGGTGGCTGTGGGTGGGTCTGCAATAAAATTAAATTCCAGTCTCCTCCAGCTTTGACAGGTATCAGGGATTCTACACCACTGACTCGCCGGCATGGGGGCAGCACTGAGATCAGCTGTACTTTCCCACAACCCTACACACACAGAACCAAGTACCTCTGCCACCGCCAGAGAAAGTTAACCTGCTTTGAACTCAGACCATCTGGGACACACAAGAGACAAATACAAATCCTATCCAGTGATAGTGAAGCAACGCTCTCAGTGAAGCTGCTCCAGCTGTCTGAAGGAGATGCAGGAGATTACTGGTGTGGAGCAGGAGCTGCAGGAGAACCAGACACATTCATCAATCTGATCATGAGGACTCAACTCAACATTGGTGAGTTACAATGCTGCCCTGATTTGTGCCAGTGGTGCTATGCTTTTTTCCCTGGAAGGGTATTGCACATCTCTACTTTTATTATATACTTTAAGTTATCAAATGTTTTTTTATGTTTGAATACAATACAATTGTTAATGGGATACTATGATTTATATAGCATTCATTTCTATCCACACAGTGACTCAGTTGAATGTGCGTGTGGGAGGTGAAGTTCAGATATTATGCCCCTACTATCCTGAGGATTCTGGGAAAATTGCATGTATACTTGATTGTCATTTATTGAAATCTTCAGATTCACGATCATCACCTACATCACCTATCAGACCCACTTTTCCGTCTGTGATCATTGCTGTGGTCCTGACTGCTGGAGTTCTACTAGTGGGGATTCTGGTGATCATCATCTACATGCACAGGAAACGGAGGACAAGAGGTGAGTAGCATTGAGATGTGAACACACACACACACACACACACACACACACACACACACACACACACACACACACACACACTGATGTATGTAAATTCATGGAATTAGAAATGAAGACCTTGGTTCTAAAATGTTACATCCATTTTGAAAAAATTCAAGTCATATAACTTTATATTTCAGTAGTTCTTAACTACTTAACAAACTATAACATATTATTTTGTAAGAATAAATCAAGTAAAAGCAAACCAAAAGTAGATCCACTAACCTAAAAAAAACAAAATGGAAGAACATGATTTCTGAAAATGCATATAAAGGAAAGTGTTTTGGAACCACATGTTCTCTTCAAATAAGTGTGGCCTAATTCGTGAATGTGTGTATTTGGCCCCCTAACTTCTCCAGGCCAGACAAACAGAGAGATCGAGTGTGAACAAGGGGTGAGTAAAATCTCAAATAGTCACACTTACATTGCAACAGTAAAGTAATATCACACTTGCAAAAAAAGGAAACTTTACTTTGTAACTCATTCATCAGAGTCTTTCTTTCTGTTTTATTCCTCATTCACACTCTAATTACTGTACAAGTGTGACCTTTTACTGGTAATTTTTTCAATATTGCTCCATCTTTCTACTTTCCTCTTTCTCTCTCTCTCTCTCTCTCTCTCTCTCTCTCTCTCTCTCTCTCTCTCTCTCTCTCTCTCTCTCCAGATTGGTCAAATTTATGAGGAGATTGAAGACTCTGACTCCCCTCTAGCTGTAGATGCCAAACCCAACACTGTTTACGCCATGGCTCAATTACCCACAAGTCCCTCTGATGACCCAACATACTCCACCATCCCCTCTGATGATGCCAACTGTTCCACTCTGTTACCCGGCGCAAACCCATCAGATGATGCTACTTACTCACTTGCTGAATTACCCTCAGGATCTGATACTGATCCTTATTCACTAGCTAACTTACCCACAAACCCCTCTGATGACTTTACCTATCCCTAGCTAACTTACCCACAAACCCACCTGATGATGTCACCTATTCCCTAGCTAATTTACCCTCAAACCGATCTGATGATGATAATTACTCCTGATAAAATAACCCCAAATCCTTAAGCTGATGTTACTGCACCTAGAATGTGACAGACTTCTTATCTTATTAGTTACATTTTCACCCTCAGTCTATCTCTTCACCATTGACAGAGAGAAAGACAAACACTCACACAGTAGTTTGTAAGATAGAGGATGTATAAATCGATGGAACCTGAGTCATGAATGCAGAGTTAAACTAACTGCGATTTCCCCAACCTCTCCAGCTAAGTCAAACAGAAAGTGTTGAGTTGCACTGAGATGCACTGTCAAAATACAGTACATCAAGTAATACTGCACCAATGGGGTGCCCGCTAGCAAGCAAAGAATGACTGTGGTTGTTCTGGCTCTCCATAACCAGACTGTTGGTGATGTCGCAACCTGAATCAGGTTGGATGTCAACTACTACTCCATCAGCTTCCTCCTAAGGCCTGACTGCAGTGACCCTCCACACACCTCTACTGCCCCCCTCAGGCAAGACTGTGAATATGCCACTGTTAGAAGCTCCACCAGGCCACAGTAACTCAGCTGCACCACTAGGTCGACTGGGGAGTAAGAAGGATGTAATGTACCCCATACTGCAGTTGAAGATGAATTATAGGAATTATAAGATGAACAATCCTCTCTCTCAATCTTCTATCTTCAACACATTTTGTGTTGAATAATCTCTTCCTACATCTCTCCACCGCTGAACCTAGCCCAAGACATATTTTCCTGTATCACATGGGTTTCATTTTATTTTGTGCATTGTCCCTGTTTCAAATAGATTTCCATTCTATTCTATTCCTTGTGTCACTGCCATTAGAAGTTAACTGTCGAACAGTGTAAAAAGGGTTGATAAGCCCTATATATCTGTACTGTACTGTATGATAGTTATGATAGATGTTATTGAAACTGTACACTTTTGAGTGATGGATATGACTGAATATGTTACTTTGTGAAATCATGTGTCAAAGGTGCCTATAATCTGAGAAATAAATTAAAACTAAAAAACAGTATTATGATGTGTTGTCCATGCCCTGCTACTGCTACAACAATAAATGACAGCAAAGAATCAGTTTTTCCCACCACAGACTGATAAAACATTTAATATGTACACACATTAAAATAACTAATGCTTAACTTTAGGTCCAAAACTTCCTCAAAAGAGAGACCCTTCTCAAAGACAGTCTCAGTATTTTGCCTTCAGATTTACAGTTGTATATCAATGATGTTCCTGTGGGTCAAGTACTGCAGGGGTTTCAGGTCTTTGGCCTTTTTATTTCAACAGAAAAGGGATGCCTGCTATTCTTAACTCAGTCCAGCAGAGGTCGCCCTGCTGACTTCTACAGATAATCAGCTGAGGGGTCAAATTCAGTCTGCTGACTCTCTTTCTGATGCAGGGCCTCCTCACAGAACTCCATGGCAAAATAAAGCTAAAATATTAATAATGATGATAATAATAATAATAATAATAATAATAATAATAATAATAATAATAATATTAATAATAATAATAATAATAATAATAATAATAATAATAATAATAATGAAATAGTTATGTTTTTATTTGTCTGCTATCTGTTTTTTCACCATTCAGCTTAATCTATGGCTGGTCAGAGTTTTGTTATTGTGCCTTAGCATTACATTTTAGCCTATCTGGTACATGCATTTGTACCCCATACATACAGATCATAATGATGTACATTCTAACATATCTGTACACAGTTAAAAATAAGCAGTGGTAGAGGAAGAGGTGCACTTCACACTTTAGAGTAGCCAGAACACACAAGACCAAACCACATGTGCTGGAACAGGAAGAATATAAATATAAACTCTGCATGTGAACTTGCTGCATGCAGTGTCACATAGCTAATAAGTATAAGCTAGACTGGTACTGCAATCCATCTGAAATGAAGACTCTTGCAGTTGTACTCCTATGCATTCTTTCAGGTAAATCACATTTTCAAATCATAAGAGAGCATCCTGTAAATGTGTACAACATGTAAAATAGTAGTAGAGGGCTCTTGGCCTCAGTCATTTTGTGTAAGAAGCTCTTGGAGAAAAAAGGTAACCCCTGCTCTGATAAAATGTGTGTTTGGGTGTTTTAAAAAACATTTTAGTATGTAATACTCAATTAATTTTATTTAATCAACCTCAAAGAGGTTTGGCATGATATTTAGCTACAAAATAAGCCAGGATTGTGGGATTTCATTTATATGTTTAGTGTTGATTCAGAATTAGGCTGACCTGTTACATAGTTACTTATCTAAGGTGACTATTCTGATGATTAGGTTTTTAACTCAACAGAGGGGCAGATTAGTACCGTAAATGTCAGTGCAATGGGTATTGTAAAACATGAAAAAGTACAAATTCGATAAGTTGCGTTTGTATGGGTCCAGTGTATTATTTCAAAGGATCAAATTGAGTGCACTCAAAATGTTTGAGTCGGCTTGAAAAGCTTTATTTTTTGGGAAAATGCACATATTTTTTTCAACTAAAAAATGAAATGTTAGTGGTTATTATTTTCCACAAGAATGTTATGTTCATCAAACATGGTGGGCTTTAAAGTGTGTGTCAAAGGGTTTACAGTGTGTGAAAGAGTTATGTTGGTCCATATTTACATTCATCATCTGTTGGTGTTCTGTGCTAAAAAAATGTCACCGGCAAGACATCTGAGCTAATCTGTCCACACAGTGTAAACTTTTTTGGTACCATGGGAACCACCCATGACGGCTCTCTTTTGGGTTCCGACCCACCAGTTAAGAAACCTTAATCTACATGTTGTTGGGGCATGTAGATTATGGTTAATAATAATCTCAAATAATCTCAGTTTCTCCTTTTCAGCAGGTGGAGTTGACACCATTACTGTTACTGGACATGAAGGTGGTGGTGTCATCATTAAGTTTTATTATGGAGCACATTACACAAACAACAGGAAGTATTTCTGTAAAGGATCAAGCTTTGCCTGTTTCAAAGATATAAAGGCAGATAGTAACACCAGCCCTGCACCCAGTGGAAAGTTCTCTCTGTATGACAACCCATCAGAGGGAAACTTCAGGGTGTTGATCACTGAGCTTACTGCTGAGGACAGTGGAAACTACTCATGTGTGGTGGACAAATCTACTGGGACAGCTAGTGAAATGCTGACTCTGGAAGTTAAGGATGGTCTGTACATTTAGTTCACTGTATTAACCCTCAATGTCATGCTGTAAACTTTAACTTTACAATTATTCTTTTGTGTCGAGGAGAGAAATGTAGTGTGTGTGTGAGTGTGTGTGTGTGTGTGTGTGTGTGTGTGTGTGTGTGTGTGTGTGTGTGTGTGTTGCTGTTGTGTATAGAGGGGTCTGCAATATATTCATTCTTCTTTCTTCTATAGCTTTGTCAGGTATCAGGGATCCTAGACCAATGACTCGCCGTCATGGGAGAAGTATTGAAATCTTCTGCACTTTCCCACAACCCTACACACACAGAACCAAGTATTTCTGCCACCGCCAGAGAAAGTTAATCTGCTCTGAACTCAAACCATCTGAGACACACAAGAGAAAAATACAAATCCTTGCCAATAGCAGTGAAGCAAACTCCTCAGTGACGCTACTCCAGTTGTCTGAAGGAGATGCAGGAGATTACTGGTGTGGAGCAGGAGCGGCAGGAGAACCAGACTCATTCATCACTCTCATCAAGAGGACTCAACTCAACATTGGTGAGTGGCAATGCTGGCTTTTTTTCCTGGAACCTATGTAAGTAGGGTATTGTACATCTCTACTTTTCTATGTATATATTCTTTTAATATATATTTTAAGTTGTTAACATTTGTTTTTATACAGTACAATTAGTAGGCCCACATGTGATACTTTGAACATGTGATTTGTAGCATTCTTTTCTATCCACATAGGGACTCATTTAATTTAATTGATATTGAAATCAATATTAAAAGGGCCCAAAGTAATTTTTTTGTCATAGGGCTCATAATTTCTAGCAGCACCCCTGCCCCTGAGGATTCTGGGAAAATAAAACTACTCTGTAAGGACATGTTATAATATTAGCATAGCGCAGTCACTAACTGTATAGCCCTCTAGCCTTTCTTCGTTTTGAACACCATTGCATGTACAGTATACCTAATTGTTATTAGAGTTTAGATTCGCTGCCCGAGCCCGAGCCCGGCCCGGCCCGAGCCCTACCCGAACTTGGGCCGGGCTCGGGCTGACATTTGCCGTCACTCTATCGGGCTCGGGCCGGGCCGGGCTCATGATCAATGTTCCATAAATAGGCCTATGCTTTATATATGTTTTTTTTTTAATTTATTTATTTAGCCTATGACGCTATATGGTGTGACACCCAATAAAGTTGTATGTATTATGGTTAAGTAACTCAGCAAAAAATGTTATAGCCTAAGGTGATTAATAGAAAAAAATATGTTTGGACAGCTCTGCGCAGCGTTGAGCAGCACCTGTCAGCTGCTCTCTGTCGGCTACATCAGACATATAACGTAATATAAAGCTTCTAATGTGATGGGGGGAAAAAATAAAATAAAATTAATCCAGTCCAGTGGAAAGCATAAGGAAACATCAAGTTTGTTTGTCAGTAAAATCGTGCTTCGCGTGGGAACCGAAAGTGAAAGTGGATACATTTGGAGAAATTACGGTGTTTCTGAATAGAATAAAGGTAAACGTTGCAGCGCACAACGCATTATAACCTCTGTCTATTGCCAGAAAACTTCTGGTTATTAATTTTTTTTCGTGGATTTGCCAGCATGACAGTCTAATGAATGAATGAGTAGCCTATCTAATATCAGTGAATGAGAGGTGCGCAGAGCTGTGTGTCAGCACAAGGTATGACAGAAAGACGTGGACCTTAACACAGACATGAAGTGTTGTCAACAGGCAATATACCTCAAGAATATGCTGAACAAATGTCTGTAAATCAATCCGGAATTGTTGTTGAACATGCAGTTACAAAAGTAGGCCATTATTAGGGCTATTTAACATGTCGGGTTTAAATCGGTCTCGGGCTCATTATCACACGTTATCTCTCGGGTCGGGCCGGGCTTGGGCAGAAAATGATCGGTCTTCGGTAGGGTCGGGCTCAATTTTTTGGGCCCGATCTAAGCTCTAATTGTTATTTGTTGAAATCTTCAGATTTACCATCATCACCTACATCATCTGTTGGCCAAGTGAACGTCACACTGTCCCCATCATCACCAGTCTCCCAGACAGCTCCATCTACTGGTGAGGAGGAAACTATCAGCCCCACTAATCCATCTTTGATCATTGCTGTGGTCCTGACTACTGGAGTTCTTCTGGTGGGGATTCTGATCATCATCATCTACATGCGCAGGAAACAGAGGGCTAGAGGTTAGTGGCATTGACATGTGAACACACACACACACACACACACACACACACACACACACACACACACACACACACACACACACACACACACACACACACACACACACACAGGTGTATGTAATTCATGGAATTTCAAATCAAGGTTTTAAATGCTACATTTTGAAAATATTCAAGTCTGTATAGCTTTGAATTGTTTCAGTAATTCTTGACCAAACTTTAATTACAAATTATTTTGTAGGAATAAATCAAGTAAAAGCACTAATCTAAAAAAACTAAATGGAGGAACATGATTTCTGAAAATGCATATAAAGAAAAGTGTTTTGTAACCAAACTCTTCAAATAAGTGTGGCCTAATGCATGAATGCGTCTAATTGGCTGAACTATTTCACAGGCCCTCTAACCTCTCCAGGCCAGACAAACAGAGAGATCGAGTGTGATCAAGGGGTGAGCAAAATCTCATAAATACCGTAACAGTAACAGTAACTAACTCATTCATCAGAGAATCTTTCTTTCTTTTTTATCCTTCCTTCACACTCCAATAACTTCTGTAAATGTGTGACCTTTTACTGGTCATTTATTCAATATGGTTTCATCTTTCTAAACCCCCCCCTCTCTCTCTCTCTCTCTCTCTCTCTCTCTCTCTCTCTCTCTCTCTCTCTCTCTCTCTCTCTCTCCAGATTGGTCAACTTTATGAGGAGATTAAAGACTGTGACTCCCCTCTAGCTGTAGATGCCAAACCCAACACTGTTTACGCCATGGCTCAATTACCCACAATTCCCTCTGATGACCCAACATATTCCACCATCCCCTCTGATGACGCCAACTGTTCCACTCCACTGATGCCACAGTTACCCACAAACCCATCTGATGATGCTATTTATTCACTTGCTGAATGACCCTCAGGATCTGATACTGATCCCTTTTCTCTAGCTAAGTTACCCTCAAACCCCTCTGATGACTTTACCTATTCCCTAGCTAACTTACCTAACAAACCTATCTGATGAAGATAATTACTTTCTTGATAAAGTACCCACAAATCCTTGAGCGGGTGCTTCTGCACCTATAATGTGACACATTTGTTCACAAAGCATTTGCTGTCATTGGTGAAATATTTACCCACTGTCACCTTTTCACTGACAGATAGACAGGTAATCAGATAGACACACTTACCCACACAAGCGGTTTATGAGGTTGAGGAAGTTTAAATAGATGGGACCTGAGTCATGACAGCTGAGTTCAACTGACTGAGATTTCCCAAACCTCTACAGCTAATTCAAACAGTTAGAGCCTCTCTGAGTGTAGTATTGAGTCTTGCACTGTCAAGGTACATCAGGAAATACTTTAATAATGGGGTGCCTGCTAGCAAGCAAAAAAAAGGACTGTTATGTGGTTCTAAATATCTGCTTAGATACATGTTGATAGTTATGATAGATGTTATTGAAACTGTACACTTTTGAGTGATGGATATGATAGAATTAGGATAAGTTGTGAATGTATTTGTTGAAGGTGTTTCTGAGAAATGAATGCTAACGAAAACAGCCATTATGATGTATTGTCCATGCCATGTGATGTATTGCCTGTGATGTATTGAGAACAATTTCTCTAACATCCTTTGCTCCACCACCAATTCTAAAGTGTATCTAATCAGCTTGTTTAGTCTGTATGAGTCACTGGCCCTGCCACTGCTACCCCAATAAATACTAGCAAAGATACTGCTTTTCCTACCACAGACTGATAAAACATTGAATATCTTAGTACACACATTAAAAGACCTAAGCTTCCTCAAGAAAGCGATCCTTCTTGAAGACAGCCTCAGTATTTTGCCTTTGGATTTACAGTTGTATTAATTATGTTCCTGTGGGTCAAGCAGGGGTTTCAGGCCTTTGGTCTATTTTATTTCAATACAAAAGGGATGCCTGCTATTCTTAGCTCAATCCAGCTGAGGTCGCCCTGCCAACTTCTACAGATAATCAGGGCCAAAGGAAGGGCCAAATTCAGGCCTGAATCAAATAGAAATAACGGATAGACAGCTGTCTCTCCGCTTCTGTGGCAGGGCCTGCTCATTCGTAGAACTGCATGACAGCAGACAATGGGCGGAAATGAAGCTCAAAATGGAACATAACTCTAAAAAAAAATATTTAATTTTTATTTGACCCCTATGGGGCTCTGTATCATTCAGCTTACTCTAAGGCTGATCAGAAATTCCATTATGCCTAAACATTACATTAATAATACCTCTTCATACCTCATGCATACAGATCATAATGATGTACATTGAAATGTGTCTGAAATAGAGGGAGAATAGAGGAAGAGTAGCCTATCTGTAACAGAAGGAAGAGGTGGAGCTCACACCTTTGAGTAGCCAGAACACACAAGACCAAACCACACATCCTTAGACAAGAAGAATATAAATAATAAGCTCTGCATGTGAACTTGCTGCATGTGTTACGTAGCTAACAAATATACTGTAGGCTACAGAACAGAAATCAATCTGAAATGAAGATTCTTGCTGTAGTGCTGCTATGCATTCTTTCAGGTAAATCAAATTCTCATCCTTATAGAACATCCTTTAAATTTTTACAAAAGTAAAATAGTAGTACAGTGGCTCTCAGCCTCAATATTTTTGTGTAAGAAGCTCTCAGAGGAAAACATTTGGAAAGCACTGCTCTGAACTATCATCTACATACAGTATGTGTTTGGGCCTTGGAGAGTGTTTGTGTAAATACCCTTTGTGCACTTGTGACCTAGATAGTTCCTGTATCCTGAGCCATTTTGTGTAGTTCTGAATGAGTGTGCATGTCTTTAGTTATACTGGACAATGAAAGGGTTGTGTTGGTCCATGTTCTCACATTAGCTTCTCAACAGGTGGAGTTGGCACCATTACTGTGACTGGTCATAAGGATGGGGCTGTTCTCATTAAGAGTGAATATGGAACCTACAAAAACAGCAAACATACAAAATACAGGAAGTTTTTTTGTAAAGGATCAAGGACTGCCTGTTCCGGTAATATAAAAGCAGATAGTAACACCAGTCCTGCATCCAGTGGAAAGTTCTCCCTGTATGACAACCCATCAGAGGGAAACTTCAGGGTGTTGATCACTGAGCTGACTACGGAAGACAACGGAGACTACAAGTTTGTGGTGGAGCACAGTGGGATCACTTCTGACGTATTGAATCTGGAGGTTCAGGAAGGTATGTACATTCAGTTCTTCAGATTGGTAAACAACCCTCTGTCTAAATGATTTTATATTGGTATTAACCCTCTGTATTTTTACTTTGTATCTCTGGTGCCAATGAGTGTGTGTGTGTGTGTGTGTGTGTGTGTGTGTGTGTGTGTGTGTGTGTGTGTGTGTGCGTGGTATTGGGTGGGGAGTGGATTGGGATCAGCAGTATAATGATTCTTGTGTCCTCTAGCTTTGGCAGGTATTAAGGATTCAACATCAGTGACTAACGATCGTGGAGGCAGTACTGAGATCTTCTGCACTTTCCCACAACCCTACACCCACAGAACCAAGTACCTCTGCCACCGTCAGAGAAAGTTAACCTGCTTTGATGCTAAGTCACTTGGAACACACAAAAGAAAAATACAAAAGCCACAAAATGATATCAGTGAAGGAAAGTTCTCAGTGATGCTGTTCCAGCTGTCTGAAGGAGATGCAGGAGATTACTGGTGTGGAGCAGGAGAAGTTAAAAATCCAGACAGATCCATCACTCTGATCAACAGGACTCAACTCATCATTGGTAAGTGGCAATGGTATCCTAATGCGTAGTAGGGTTGGGTATTGAGAACCAATTCCAATTCAGAACCGGTTCAAAAAGATCAATTCCATCGATATTGCACGTCTCCAAACGTTATCAATTCTCTTATCAATTCTTTAGTTTCTCTGCCTGCACGTCGTGGTGCATTAGTGCCACGTGCTAACTGCAATTTTCTTAGCAAGCTATCACATTAACTCCAGTGATTCACATAGCCTACTATATTGAGGAGACAGAGACACGCAGCTGTTCTCAAGCCTATAAAGACTGCCTTTTTTTGGCATGAACTAGGCTACTCAGGAATCAATAAGAGTACTGATAAGAAATTAGATTGATAGGCAGAATTGATAATGGCATGGATATTGATAAAATCTTATCAATACCCATCCCTAATGGGTAGGCTACTATAATTTCTTATATACATTTCTAAATGTACAATTATTTTACTAATTCCATATTTATCAAGAAAATATTATTTGCCATTCTTTTTTTACATAAAGAGACTCCGCTGAAGGGACATAAGGGAGATAAAATTCAGATGTCTTGTCCATATGACTCTGTGGATACTGGCCACATAAAACTCCTCTGTAAGGATGAATGTAACAGAAACAACAAGCCTCTCATTCAAACAAGGAACAACTCCCATGAGATCAAAAGAGGGAGATTCTCTCTCTATGACAACACCACTGCTAGAGTCTTCACTGTGACCATCACTGGACTGAAAACAGAGGATTCTGGGAAATACTGGTGTGGAACCAATGGCTCTGCTGTGTTCATATACGACTACTACACAAATCTAGAGGTGACAACTAAGCCAGGTATGATTATAGTGTTAGCATAGCACAGTCACTATTGCCCTCTTCTTTTTTTTCCCAACACTACATGTAGCCTATGCTATGTTATTTGTTGAAATCTTCAGATTTATCATCATCAACTACAACAAGTAGCCCAGTTGCACTGTCCCCATCATCACCAGTCTCCCAGACAGCTCCATCTGCTGGTGTGGAGAAAACTATCAGCCCCACTTTTCCATCTGTGATCATCGCTGTGGTCCTGACTGCTGTAGTTCTGCTGGTGGGGATTCTGATCATCATCATCTACATGCGCAGGACAAGAGGTTAGTGGCATTGACATGTGAACACACACACACACACACACACACACACACACACACACACACACACACACACACACACACACATACACACACACACACACACACACACACACACACACACACATATACACACACACACACACACACACACACACACAGACACACACACACACACACACACACACACACACACACACACACACAGCTGCATGTCAATTATTGGAATTAATTTATGAATGCATGTACAACCGAATTCCAAAAAAGTTGGGACACTTTATAAATTGTTAATAAAAATGGAATCCAATCATTTACAAATCTCATAAACCTATATATTGTTCACAATAGAATATAGATGACATGGCAAATGTTGAAAGTGAGACTTTTTGAAATGTTATGCCGAATATTGGCTCATTTTGGATTTTATGAGAGCTACACATCCCAAAATAGTTGGGACGGGTAGCAATAAGAGGCCAGAAAAGTAAAAGTTTCATATGAGGGACAGCTTGAGGACCCAATTGCAACTTATTTGGTCAATTGGCAACACGATTTGGTATGAAAAGAGCCTCCGAGAGTAGCATTGACTCTCAGAAGTCAAGATGGGCAGAGGATCACCAGTTCCCCAAATGGTGCAGCAAGAAGTAGTGGCCCGAGACCACAAAGGAGTTTCTCAGACAAAAATTGCAAAGAGTTTGAAGGTATAATCATCTACAGTGCATATCAGTGCATAAGGGTCAAGGCCGGAAAACCATACTGGATGCCCATGATCATTGGGTCCTTAGATGGCACTGCATCACATACAGCAATGCTAATGTAATGGATATCACAAACTGGCCTTAGGACTACTTCCAGAACATTGTCAGTGAACAGAATCCACGGTGTCATTCGCCATAGCCAGCTAAAACTCTATAGGTCAAAAAAGAAGCCATTCCTAAACATGA
This sequence comes from Sardinella longiceps, assembly GCA_027497455.2. Taxonomy (NCBI): domain Eukaryota; kingdom Metazoa; phylum Chordata; class Actinopteri; order Clupeiformes; family Clupeidae; genus Sardinella; species Sardinella longiceps. The sequence goes on along the minus strand of JAODXP020008062.1, from coordinate 12,509 downwards.
TCCAGAAGCACAGGCGTTTTCTCTGGGCCAAGGCTCATTTAAAATGGACTGTGACAAAGTGGAAAACTGTTCTGTGGTCAGACGAATCAAAATTCAATGTTCTTTTCAGAAAACTGGGATGCCATACCATCTGGACAAGGACAACCCAAGTTGTTATTGCTTATTGTTAGCGCTCATTTCAGAAGGCTGCATTTCTGATGGTATGGAGATGCATGAGTGTGTGTGGCATGGCCAGCTTACGCATCTGGAAAGGCACCATCAAGTCTGCAGTCCAGATCTTTCACCCATAGAAAGCTTTTGGTGCATCATACATAGGAATATATATATATATATACTGAGCCAGCGGGGAAAACCGAGACTTTGGCAGTGACGGCGGAATGGCGCAAACAATGCAGATTCCAGGGAATGCCAGTGTTGCTGTCCGACAGGTTTGGCCATGCCCTCATTTGCGCGGAGATATACTGAGCCAGCGGGGAAAACCGAGACTTTGGCAGTGACGGCGGAATGGCGCAAACAATGCGGATTCCAGGGAATGCCAGTGTTGCTGTCCGACAGGTTCGGCCATGCCCTCATTTGCGCGGAGATCTCCGATGCTAGGCAGACTCAACTCGACTGGCAGTGATCATCTGACTGCAAGATCGCCTAGCTGAGGATCATGCGCTACGCTGATGAGCCATATAACATCTAGGGCTGCATTCAAGACCATCCAGCTGATGACTTCCCCTGTGTCTGTCATGTCTCCTCCTCCCTCCCGCTGACCACCTCTGGGTGTCCGTTGTGAACGTGGATCTAAATCCCATCAAACTATGGACTTTTTATGCCTTTATCTAATCTTATATTTGATTTTAATTTATTCACTTTTGTTTACTAATCTTGTTCTTCTTGCCTTGCCTATCTTTCTTCTCCCACATTTCACTACATTGTCTTACGAAAGTATTTCTATGTATGTGACAAATAAACACTGAACTGAACTGAACTGAACTGAACATGGCAAAGAGGACCTAAGACAGTTGAGCATCTAGAAGCCTGTATTAGACAAGAATGGGACAACATTCTCTCCACAACTTCTCCCCACAGTCCCCAGACGTTTGCAGACTGTTTTAAAAGGAAGAGTGGATGCCACACAGTGGTAAATGTGGCCTTGTCCCAACTATTTTTGGGATGTGTAGATGCCATGAAATTGAAAATCATCTTATTTTCCCCTTAAAATTATACATTTCCTCAGTTTCAACATTAGATTTGTGATCGATGTTGTATTCTGAGTAAAATATTGAAATTTGAAACTTCCACGTCACTGCATTCTGTTTTTATTCATAATTTGTAAAGTGTCACAACTATTTTGGAATTCGGTTGTAATTGGCTGAGCTATTTCACAGGCCACCTAACCCCTCCAGTCCAGACAAACAGAGAGAACGACAATGATCAAGTGGTGAGTAAAGTCTTATGGACAACAATCAAATTACTGTAATCCCTCTGCAGCTCCGTCATCTCTTTCTCTCTGTTTTATTCACTCTAATTACTTCTGTACACGGTTACTTCTGTACATGGTTTCATCTGTCTTCCTCTTTTTCTTTATCTCTCTTTCTCTCTTTCTCTCTCTCCCTCTCTCTCTCTCTCCTCTCTCTCTCTCTCACAAACACTTTTTTCTCTCTCTCATCTTTCAGGATGACCTCAGTTCTACAACAGGAAGTCCCTCCCCCTCTGATACTGTCGCTGATGTCAACTATTCTTCTGTCAGCTTCCACTCAAAGCCTGGAGGCAGTGACCCTCCACACACCTCTACTGCCCCCTCAGGCAAGACTGTGAATATGCCACCGTTGTGAGCTACACCAGGCCACAGTAACTCAGCTGCACCACTCGGTCCAGTGTGGATGGGGAAAGAGGATTTCAGTCATGTACTGTAATGGATTCTGTTCCACTATAGATAAAGCTCTGTATTTTATGATGAGTAATTTTGATTTGACTCCTGAGTTACTCAATCTGCTCTTCTTATATGCCTCCACGTGTGTGTGTGTGTGTGTGTGTGTGTGTGTGTGTGTGTGTGTGTGTGTAATGTAATGGAATCTTTTTGAGTTGAAGCACTTTGTGCCACCTGAATGTATCAGTCTGCTGAATTCAGTAAAACCAATGGCAGGAAAAGGCTAAGTGTGTATGTGCCGTTGTAACACCCACAAACGTAATAACTTCCCACAAACGTAATAAACCACAAACGTAATAAAAATATGCACTTTTAAAATGTAGTAATCCTGCAAACGTAATAATTTCCCATGAACGTAATAACAGTCGCCTACTGTTAACGTAATAAAAAAATTCCCACAAACGTAATAATTATTACGTTTGCGGGAAATTATTACATTTGTGGGAACATGAAAAAACTTATTACATTACCCTCCCATAAACGTAATAAATCACAGATTTGGTGAAATTGTTACCGTTTTATCAGATGTAGGACTTATATTTGTCAGTGAACTTATATCTCTAACCATGTAGCCAGCTGTCAGAGCTTAAAACCTGATACAGTGGCATGCTGCATATGTTTATTCCCTCAATTGTCTTTTATATGCAGTTTTTCCTAAAGAACTACCTGACCTGTGGCATTGAGGATGATGAAATGTTTATGGAATGTTGGTCTCAAGAGCCCACATCAATTTAGCTTATAACCAGTGATTTGTGATTTGCCATCCCCATGGTAAAAAATTAAAATGCAATATTATACTGCTTTAATTGCCCCTATCTTTAGATCAGATGTTAAGAACTGCACCAAATTTAATGTGTATGATGAACCTGATATCTTGTGGAAAAGTCAGAGAATGCGCGCACATCAGTGGCACAGGTGCTGGACCAAACATATGATAACTGAAAGGAAAATAAAGGTCCGCAACACTGTTTGATGCTCCCAAGAATTTAATAGCACAACGACTAGACTAGCACGTTGTGCTATTGTATTCTTGGGAGCATCAAACAGTGTTGCGGACCTTTATTTTCCTTTCAGTTATCTTGTGGGAATATGTCATGTTTTGTGGAATTTCATCCGTGGGGGGCTATAAAATAAATGAATTTATATGTACATTTAATGACTGTACATTGACCTGTAGATGGTGCTATAAAGCGAAGGGTTACTGGTTTGGGATGATAGGCCTACTGTCTCTCTCTCACACACACACACACACACACACACACACACAGGGCAGAGAATGTGCATTGTGTTTCATTAATTTTATTGCCATAAATATTTGCATTGTAAGGCATCTATTTTTGACACAACCCCTTTTAGTGTTAATATTCAGGAATTTAATATTAGGGGCTAAACTTAGCATATGCTATTCATTCACATTGTCAGTTGTGGTGAGGATGAATAAATATTAGTTTGAAAATATGTATGCACAAATCAAACTTTATCAATAAAAACAATTGAGGGAAGCAATAAAACATTATGCAGCATGGCACTGTATCAGGTTTTAAGCTCTGGCAGCTGGCTACATGGTTGGAGATACGAGTTCACGGGCAAGTAAGCTCCTATATCTGATAAAACAGTAACAATTTCACCAAATCTGTGATTTATTACGTTTATGGGAGGGTAATGTAATACTTTTTTTCATGTTCCCACAAATGTAATAATTTCCCGCAAACGTAATAATTATTACGTTTGTGGGAAATTTTTTATTACGTTAACAGTAGGCGACTGTTATTACGTTTATGGGAAATTATTACGTTTGCAGGATTGTTACATTTTAAAAGTGCATATTTTTATTACGTTTGTGGTTTATTACGTTTGTGGGAAGTTATTACGTTTGTGGGTGTTACATGCCGTAGTGCTACCCTGCACCATATAATGCATGTGCACCTGGATATATTTTAAAAGATCATTGTACTGCATATTGTGACGCATATTATTATATATTTAAACTTTACTGTGATGCTATTCTGATGATAGGTTGGTTTGAATCTCTTTGTTTGGTCTGGTCTGTTAGTCTTTAAATAAATACTTTCACAAAAGTTCTTTATGATTGTGTTATTTGTGTTGTGTTATGTCCATAAATGTACTTAGATTTGACAGCTCTGCTGATTGACCAACATTAGATACATTCAGAAAATGAAGAAAAGATCTTTCAAGTAACATGTTGACCATTTTATTACTGAACAACAGAAAAGATGACCTCTCATTATCCACCTCAATAGGAACACCCCTGGATTTAGAGATAGATATCAGTGATGTTCTTGTGGGTCCGTTAGCTTGACTCTCTCTGGCCTTTGTCTTTGACTGCAATTCCAGTCCCAATCCAGCAGAGGTCACTCTACAACTCCCTCTACAGCTAATTAGTATGAAACCAAACCTGAGTAGAATAGAGAATATAGAACCTTTTTAGTGCATTGTAACCACCTCAGTAGAAACTGAGCGTGCAAAAAACATTAGTCTAGTTGTTCCCACCATTCTTGTCAGGATTTTTGGTTTGTGTTCTAGCAGGAATGTACTTAAAGTGTACTTATTAGTTGGACATGAGGAGCCAATGTTATACACATTTAATAGAAGTATACTTTACTTGGCGTGCCTTATCTCTGGTATGAGCTGAGGTGACCAAATTTATTATAATGAACTTATGTTTCTCTGACTTTGCTACTGCTTTTACTGTAATTGGGCACTCACTATAACATATGCATTCTCCATTGATGCTTTTTCTGTAACATGCTTCTCAGTAATAATCAGAAACACAGGAAGAGGTGGACCTCACACATTACTGTGTAGAACATACAAGACCAATGCACATGCATCAGGTCACTGTCATATGTATGATATTAAATAATATTAATTAAATTATATAGGCTAGCATATCACCCTCTAGCACACATAAGAGAGTATTAAAATATTATTAATTAAATCAAATTCTCTCTTGCTAGTTGAAATGTGATGCATAGAGAGGAAATACACAAAGAGGAAGGGGCTGACTCTCAAACTTTTTAATGAGCAGAACCCACAAAATTAAACCACATGTGTGTAGGACAGGAAGAGTACAAACATTAAACTTACTGCCTGCAGTGTGAAGCAGACTGCAACTGGACCGAACTAAATTACACAGAGGAAAATCTAGAATGGAATTTTTTATTTTTGCTTTTCTAGTTATTCTTTCAGGTAAGTTATAATAAATGTTTCCTTTCTATATATCAGGGTTACTGTTTGGTTGGATATGAATAACTATATTATTGCTATACAGTATGATCGATATTATAGTATGTGTGTAAACTCACAATTCAACATCAATGTCAGTAGGCCTATGTCTATGTATTGTCTCAGGTCAATCAAGTTGTAATAAAGTAATAAGTAATATAAAGTCTGTAGAGTTCTTGTCAATATTTACAAAGGCAGTACGCTAGAATCATAAGCTAAATGATTGGCTAAGTGATCTTTACCCTATGGTTTTTATAGCTTTTTTGTAGTTTGTATGCACTTTATATAGATATGTCCAAGATCAAGCTGTCAGGAAGGTAGGTGTGTGTGTGTGTGTGTGTGTGTGTGTGTGTGTGTGTGTGTGTGTGTGTGTGTGTGAGAGAGAGAGAGAGAGAGAGAGAGAAAGAGAGAGAGAGAGAGAGAAAGAGAGAGAGAGGATTGCCGTGTATAGCTACACATGCACAATGGGCAGGTTATGTTGGTTTATGTTTATCTGTAATCCAGTGTTTTCTGCTGTGCTAAACAATGTCGATGACACAAGGCCACCATACAGGAAGCAGTCATCAGCACAATGCACTAAGCTAATGCTGTTTACTGTATTTATACCACATTAAGGCCTGACCACATCCTCACATTACCAGTGCAATGGAAAAATGAACATACTTAGCGGCTGTTCACACAAACTCTTTTTTAACCTCCAGTCACTCAAATTCGCAAGGTGAAAAAACACAAGCGCTCAAGTTGAAAATAGTTTTACTTTGGAGGTCACGTTTTCTTCAACTATGGGCCTGTTACCTAGCTGCCAGTCATAGCTAAGTCAGGGAGTTAGCTAAATCTAGCTGTTCTAGAGTTAGGCAAATCTAGCTGTCATAGCAATTGTAGTGTTTTAGGTGAAAAATTGCTTATTTTGAGCAAAATGTTCTGCCAGTGCAGCAAGAAAATCTGACTTGGTAAGATTGCTTAAAACAAGAAAATGATATCCAAATATAAGCATACAAAAAAACTTACATCAAATATAGAAATCAATTTTTTTCTTTTACTTTTTAAGATTTTTTTCTCTTATTTTAAGTAAATTTTTGATTTAAGACAATTATGCTAAATACAGGTCAGGCTGTTTGGTCTCCCATCCAGCTCTGAATCCCACACCATGCTGCTTAGCTTTCTCTACTAGTAACTATTTTGATGTAATTCTACCACAATTTCCCAAAGTTTTACAAACTAAGTAGCCTATCAATAGGTTTCAGATCAGCATGGCACAGCGCCACCAATAGGTAAAATCTGGAGTTGCATCCATGAAAGTGCCCATAATTTTTTCAAAAACATTTTTCCAAAATACACCAGAAGTATTCTTATCTTTAGCATTATTCTCCCTATATATATTTAGTAGTTTAGTGTAGTAGTATGCAAGCACCATAACTATACCAGGATACCATGTACCAGGTGAATGGCAACCTTTTCAGAACTCATCCATTGTTTTTTCTTTTAAGTCAACTGCTTTACAGTTAATTTTGTATTCCGATGAAATAGAGATTTGCATCCCTGTTGGATCCCATGCCTCTATGAACAAGTTACTCATGTTTTATTATACTGTAGGAATCGTAAACCCCAAGTTTAGGTCAGCTTGCGGTGATAAGACTTCTAGTCATAACATATAAGGATATCTCAGAGGCAGGGCCGTTTCAAGGTAGTTAGGAGGCCCCCAGCAAACACGGTATGGGGGCCCTTCACCTCCCATAAATTCCTACGTAAAACCTCATTATGATCTTCAAGCAACTTGCATTAATATAATTATTTGTGTTGAACTTGCAATTGTCTAACTCTGTCATATTTAATTGAATGAACGCCACCAACTGAACTACTAAAATGACTAAACAGTCATTCTTGAGGGCCCCTTTCAGGCAATTGCCTGGTTTGCCTGTCCTGTTGCGACGGCCCTGCTCAGAGGCTGGTGCTGATGTTATATTAACAAGAATTGAACAGTAAAGCATAGCAAAATTGTTGAAAGTACCTATCAAACAAACAATATATTTGCTCATGAAAAAGAATTAGGCCCCACATCAGTGGTTTCAGAGGCCTCAGAGGCATATGTCAGTTCAAAGATTAGAGATTTTTTGAATATTGACAGTTTTCATCATGTAATCTGTAATGGCAACAAGTACATTAAACACTTTAATAATCACAGACTCAAATGATCTCATTACTAATAAGTAATGTTATTGATTCATCTTTATTTTGCTGTGAATATTAATTGTTTGACACATTGAAATGGGATACAGATTTACAATCATATGAAATTGCTGTGCCAAATGGTGCACAGGCAACAGAGTTTATAGATTTAGATACTACCTGATTACACTGCATATCACCCTGTGCCATTCAATAGTAAACATATGTTTTGAGAAAATATGAACTAACTGATGATTTGTTGTATGAGAAGCTATGATGTATTAAAGTAAATAAGTGAATCAGCAGAGAAGAAATTGTTTGCTCTATTTACTTTATGTTAATCCTTAAGGCAGAGTTTCTATTATAATAAGCTTATGGTGTATTGTAGTTTACTTTGTTCTGCAAACACCCCACCGGTGAGGTTCAGAATCTCAAAGCTAAATCATGAATGACAATCTCAATGACCCTATCAATTTGAATGCAATCACAGTTGATTAGCTGGAATATCTTAATGAGATGGGGTCAGTTCTTAAAACAGGTTAATATGGATTGTCTTATTGTCTTGAAACAAGTAAAAATGTACTCACAGTCTAAATGTTAACAGAAAAGCTGCTCAGAATTAGTTGTATTATCTAAGTAGGATAAAAATTTTGTCAAATAATCTTAACAATATTCAGTCTTACTAAGAATGTCTTACTAAGAAAATACATTGAAAAACAAGTGTAATAAGATAAAAATGCTAGATTCAAGTTTATTATACTTGTATAGATTTTCATTTTTTGCAGTGTACCTTGCATGTTTTTGTCACTTACTATTTCAGAACACTTGCGTTTTACAAGCAGAAAACCGTGTTCAGTGTGAAGGCCCCCTTAATGAATATATTTTTAAATTTTACAGCTATTTTTTTGTAATATTGTGGTTTTAATTTGTTTTGACTGTAATTTCTGTTTGATGTTTAGTTGCTAAAACATCAAGTTAGGAATAAAATGTTATCTTGCAAAGTCTTGTTTTCATCTGAGGGATCTGGCCTTCATAGCCTTACCTTATTTGGTCACATTACCAAGTGTTTGTGACTATAAAGATAATAAATTAAAATACAGGAAGAGGTAGATGTCACACATTTGAGTTTGAGAACACAAAACCACATGTGCTATGTTATTGTTAAATGTATGATGCCACTGTTCTGAAACTTTAATAGCACATTGTTGAATATAATACCAACATTGCAGATATAAATAACATGGATATAATTAATGATATAAATATTAGAAATTAGCTATTGTGTCTTGGAAGTACAAGTACAAATGTGACATATCGATCAGGGTAAGAGGTGGCCCTCATATGCATTAACAGACAGATCACAAGACCATACCATGTTGAAGGAAATATATTCAAGCATTGAGGGTGCTTATTGTAAGATGATACCTCTTACCCCTCTTAGTAACATACTCATAAGCAGCAAGAGAGAAAGAGGTGGACCTCACACATTTGAGAGGGAGGGTCACACAATTCTGTGGTTTGTCACTGTACTGAAGCGCTGGTAGGTTAGGCTTCGAGTACTGCACCCTTATAGCGCCAATAATTATAATAAACAGGAGAACATTAGACAGATCACACCAGACCAATCCACAAGTGCTGGGACAGCTAGAATAAAAACACCTTACATGAGAACTTGCTGTCTGCACTGTGAGGCAGAATTCTGTTGAACTGGAATAAATGTTACAGACAACAATCTAGGATGGATTTTCTGACTGTTGCAGTTATATTTATACTCTCAGGTAAATATGATTAATATTGAAGTTGCCTCAAGGTACTGTCTGACTGTCTGGATAGACAACCATCTATATTTTATATGTATTATGCAATATTTGTTGCAGTACATATACTGTATGCACACAGTTAATGTATGTTATGTAATTTGAGGATGTGGGCATTCCCTGTCTTGGGCAGTGACATTGAAAACAGATTATTATGAGACAACGTAATTTCGTTTTACAGATATGTATCATCTTGCTATTATACAGTAGATCTATGATCTATAGCTTTTCATATTGCACAGGTCCACTTTGTACTGTTCATCAGGAGGTCGCTGTAGCTACAGTATACCTTACATCAGTTTAAACATGATATGAGTAAAGCCAAAGTCCTTCTAAGGCAAGTCACATCACTCGGCCGCCATATTGGATACGCCATCGGGCAGCTATTTGGGCTTACTGTAACAAGACCAGACCCTCCAAAATAAATGGGGAAATATCCATAAGTACAGATTGGCTGGTCGTATGGACTAAAAAAATATATGGTGTTAATCCTCGTTTAAATCTGAGTTGAACAGTTCCAAAATCTACCAGACAGACCCTAAAACAAAGCTAAAAAAAGCGTTATTTAAAACGGCAATTTGCTTACTGCGCCTACACTGACAGTCGCGGCATGGCTATCACCACAGTGACGGAGGTAGTAAACCAAAAAGCTAACCACTAGTCATACAGCGCTCAGCAACGCGATTGGCTATTTCCACCGTAAGGCAGGACTTCCAGTTTCTCTACTCCGCCATCTTTGCATTACGAACGGCCGTAGTGTATTTCGATGGGAGGATTTCTGAAGTGATTTGTCTCCTCCTATAAGTGTCTCTGGTAAAGCTGAATTCATATCTGCTAATTAGCTTCTTTGCCTTAACAGGTGGAGTTGATACATTTACTGTGACTGGACATGAAGGTGGTGCTGTTCTCATTAAGTGTAATTATAAAGCATGGTACAAAACCAACAGAAAATATTTCTGTAAAGGATCAAGCTTTGCCTGTTCCAGTGATATAAAGGCAGATAGTAACACCAGTCCTGCACCCAGTGGAAAGTACTCTCTGTATGACAACGCATCAGAGGGAAACTTCAGGGTGTTGATCACTGACCTGACTACTGAGGACAGTGGAAACTACAAGTGTGTGGTGGATACATCTACTGGGACATGTAGTGATATATTGAAGCTGGAGGTTATCAAAGGTTTGTGCATAGAGTAGTTCACTGTCTTATGACAGAGAAATGGCAATCACTCCCTCTCAGTTTCTTTGTTTGTGTACGTGTGTGTGTGTGTGTGTGTGTGTGTGTGTGTGTGTACTCTCACACTCTAAAGCCCCCTCTAGTGATATTCAATCTAAGACTTATTTTATCTTCTATCTTGATTGTTAATCCTCTTTAGTGAGTAGATTTGGGTGAAAGAATCTATAGATGTATTGTATATGGTGGAAGTGGGTGCCTCTGCATCTGCAATAGCATACAATTCTTGTGTCCTCCAGCTTTGATAGGTATCAGGGATCCTTCACCACAGGCTCGCCACCATGGGGGCAGTACCGAAATCCTCTGCCCTTTCCCATATCCCTACACATACAGAACCAGGTACCTCTGCCACAGCCAGAGAAAGTTAACCTGCTTTGAACTCAAACAACCTGGAACAGTCAAGAGACGTATACAAAACATATCCAGTAGTAGCAGTGAAGTAAAGTTATCAGTGATGCTGCTCCAGTTGTCTGAAGGAGATGCAGGAGATTACTGGTGTGGAGCAGGAGCGGCTGGACAACCAGACTTATTCATCACTCTGATCAAGAGGACTCAACTCAACATTGGTGAGTGGCAATGTTATCCTGACGAGGGTGTGGCTCAGTGGGTTAGTCACCAGTCTCCCACTCTGGAGGTCCGGGTTCAAGACTCGGTTTAGACAAACTCCTGACAGCCGGCAGCTAGGCAAGCTTGTTGGCTTCCGTTACACTATCTCAGTCAGTGTTGCATGACATTCAGTCATTGAAGTGGCTATCAATTGTGCTTAGCACTATAAAACAGCCGGACTACGTGTTGATCCACCCCGGATAATTCATTTAATTGCTGCAGTCTCTACTGCAGTAAAACCACATAAAATCAAACTAGTTAAGGCACAAATATTGCACTGATATTGACACTGATGCTGCTATCAATACAACTCTGTGCTGGTGTGGAGAGAGTCACTGTTAACACAATTAATTATTTTGAGTTAAACAGCACACAGATAGGTGCACAAAACTAATGTTTGTGTCCCTTTTTCTTTCTGGACACCACCATGTATCTTCCAATCCATGGAGAAAGTAATTTAATGGTAGCACAAACATTCTGATCCTGTTAAAAGTGTGTAGAGAGCTGTACAGTATGAAGATTTTTTTGTTCACTAGCTACTTTAATGGGCCTCTCTCTCTTTTTTTGGTCTCTCCCTCTTAATACCACAGCAGCCATGTCAACACCACCATCATCAGCATCCATCATCACCACATCTTCTGTGCACTTCAACTCACCTCAATCATCATCAGCCACACATACAATTCAATCAGACTCATCACCACCATCACATGTCTCACCTCTCACCTCAACAGTTTCAAAATCATCCATCTTACCCTCGCCTCGACCAAAGACAGCACCTCCACTATTCACATCTCCACCTACACCACCTGTGTCTCTGTCAAAATCATCATTAACAACAACACCATCTGCTTCATGGTCACGGATGGCATTTACCCCAACCACTTCTTCCTCTCCCTCATCATCACCAACAGGTTTAAAATTAAAGAACCCATATGTGCTCTATATTGACTTTTCTTGCATATTAGCTTGTTAGCAAAATCTTATTATTGTGTTTTATACATCTGTTGCGATGACATTATAAATGGCATCCCTCGCATCTATATTGTGTTATTCTGTCACTGTGCCACTGTACATTTTACTGGACTCTTGTAAACTAATTTACTTCAATTTTTCTCTAATTTGAGAAGCTCACCCTGCAAAGCAAAAACCAGCATGTTACCATCACCTGGGCAAACTAGGGCCTGGGGGCCACGTTAGACCAAAAGTAATTGCCCACTCCTGTTGTAGAAGGTTATCTCTGTCTCAAATGGGTCATCTCTCCCATCAGGTGTAATTGTGGCAGTTTGTGTGGTTCTGACTGTTGTACTTCTGTTGGTGGGGCTCATTGTCTACCTGCAGAGGAGAAAGAAGAAAATAAGTGAGCACATTTTGGATTCTTTACTTGTGTCAAAACCAATTTAATATTTGCAGTAGTTGCTCAGTTATGATGCAACAACACTGGTAAATTTGCACAAACATGTTCATATACACACAGCATGTTGACAAGAAAGCATAAACGTCAAAAACACCCTTGTGATTTAGG
>JAODXP020008061.1:70000-77500 GCA_027497455.2 Sardinella longiceps | reverse complement strand
GTTGACCAATGAGAAAACAGCAGAGCAGCGGTAACCCTAGCAACCGCACGCCGCCTCTAAGACTCAGGTGTATCGATGGAACACTGCAGGTGTGGGTGTGGCCTCTGCTCAGCACATAGCCAATCAGCACCTATTGAATTCCACTAATCCCGCCCACTCAGGCTCCTAGCCAATCCGCACCTATGGAATTCCACTAACCACGCCCTTCTTGCCATCTCTCCGCCTGGAACCTGGGATTGCCTTGAGACGCGTGAACATTCCACCCAGACGCATGGACATCCCCCTGTACCCCTACCTGTAGTCCGTACCTGTACTCAGCTCCTAGCACCTGTGCACATCCCCCCCCATACCTGTACTTCACTCCTAGCACCTGTGGACACCCCCCCCCATACCTGTACTTCACTCCTAGCACCTGTGGACACCCCCCATACCTGTACTTCACTCCTAGCACCTGTGGACACCCCCCCCCCCTTACCTGTACTTCACTCCTAGCACCTGTGGACACCCCCCCCATACCTGTACTTCACTCCTAGCACCTGTGGACACCCCCCCCCCCTTACCTGTACTTCACTCCTAGCACCTGTGGACACCCCCCCCCCCTTACCTGTACTTCACTCCTAGCACCTGTGGACACCCCCCCTTACCTGTGCTTCACTCCTAGCACCTGTGCACACCCCCCCCCCCAATACCTCCTAGCGCCAGTCCTAAAGAGTAGACTTGCTCAGAGTGCCCACCCAGAGGAGTCTAACCCCTAACCCAGAGGAGTTTAACCCCTAACTCAGAGGAGTCTAACCCTAACCCCTAACCCAGAGGAGTCTAACCCTAACCCCTAACCCAGAGGAGTCTAACCCCCATTTGTCTGTGGTTTCACATAACTTGTATGAATTATCTATCTCAGATGCACACCAATTGCAGAGTTGTGCTAAAAGATGAATATTATATATTATAATATATATAATATATATATAATATTTAGCAAAATGCACTGTTTAGTGAGGAAGACTGTAAGAATGTGAAGTTGACAGGAAGCACTGCATGCCTATGTGTCACTCTGGGACCCACGACCAGCCAAGATCTTACTGCAATGTAACACACTTACACACACACACACACACACACACACACACACACACACACACTGCATGTCTATGTGTCACTTTGGGACCCAAGACCTGCCAAGATCTTACTGCAAGGCAACACACACACACACACACACACACACACACACACACACACACACACACACACACACACACACACTGCATGCCTATTTTTGGATGAGAAGGATTGTAAATTTATATTGTTAAGCGAACCATCATGAGTTGTTATTTGATGATAATTTGCATGACAACAGAGTAGCTGCAAATGACACAGCAAATGGCAGGAATCTGTTCTCAAATACAAGGCTGACGGCTGTTTGAGACTGAACACCTCCGTCCATAGATCCCATTGAAACAAATAGGAGTCTTTATGGCTGTCCCAGACTGAACACCTCCGTCCATAGATCCCATTGAAACAAATAGGAGTCTTTATGGCTGTCCCAGACTGAACACCTCCGTCCATAGATCCCATTGAAACAAATAGGAGTCTTTATGGCTGTCCCAGACTGAACACCCATAGATCCCATTGAAACAAATAGGAGTCTTTATGGCTGTCCCAGACTGAACACCATAGATCCCATTGAAACAAACAGGAGTCTTTATGGCTGTCCCAGACTGAACACCATAGATCCCATTGAAACAAATAGGAGTCTTTATGGCTGTCCCAGACTGAACACCATAGATCCCATTGAAACAAATAGGAGTCTTTATGGCTGTCCCAGACTGAACACCATAGATCCCATTGAAACAAATAGGAGTGTTTATGGCTGTCCCAGACTGAACACCATAGATCCCATTGAAACAAACAGGAGTCTTTATGGCTGTCCCAGACTGAACACCATAGATCCCATTGAAACAAACAGGAGTCTTTATGGCTGTCCCAGACTGAACACCTCCGTCCATAGATCCCATTGAAACAAATAGGAGTCTTTATGGCTGTCCCAGACTGAACACCTCCGTCCATAGATCCCATTGAAACAAATAGGAGTCTTTATGGCTGTCCCAGACTGAACACCATAGATCCCATTGAAACAAACAGGAGTCTTTATGGCTGTCCCAGACTGAACACCATAGATCCCATTGAAACAAATAGGAGTCTTTATGGCTGTCCCAGACTGAACACCATAGATCCCATTGAAACAAATAGGAGTCTTTATGGCTGTCCCAGACTGAACACCATAGATCCCATTGAAACAAATAGGAGTCTTTATGGCTGTCCCAGACTGAACACCATAGATCCCATTGAAACAAACAGGAGTCTTTATGGCTGTCCCAGACTGAACACCATAGATCCCATTGAAACAAATAGGAGTCTTTATGGCTGTCCCAGACTGAACACCATAGATCCCATTGAAACAAACAGGAGTCTTTATGGCTGTCCCAGACTGAACACCATAGATCCCATTGAAACAAATAGGAGTCTTTATGGCTGTCCCAGACTGAACACCATAGATCCCATTGAAACAAATAGGAGTCTTTATGGCTGTCCCAGACTGAACACCTCCGTCCATAGATCCCATTGAAACAAATAGGAGTCTTTATGGCTGTCCCAGACTGAACACCATAGATCCCATTGAAACAAATAGGAGTCTTTATGGCTGTCCCAGACTGAACACCATAGATCCCATTGAAACAAACAGGAGTCTTTATGGCTGTCCCAGACTGAACACCATAGATCCCATTGAAACAAATAGGAGTCTTTATGGCTGTCCCAGACTGAACACCATAGATCCCATTGAAACAAATAGGAGTCTTTGTGGCTCTCCCAGACTGAACACCATAGATCCCATTGAAACAAATAGGAGTGTTTGTGGCTGTCCCAGACTGAACACCATAGATCCCATTGAAACAAATAGGAGTCTTTATGGCTGTCCCAGACTGAACACCATAGATCCCATTGAAACAAATAGGAGTCTTTATGGCTGTCCCAGACTGAACACCATAGATCCCATTGAAACAAATAGGAGTGTTTGTGGCTGTCTCAGACTGAACACCATAGATCCCATTGAAACAAATAGGAGTCTTTATGGCTGTCCCAGACTG
The DNA here is from genome assembly GCA_027497455.2 of Sardinella longiceps. NCBI lineage: Eukaryota > Metazoa > Chordata > Actinopteri > Clupeiformes > Clupeidae > Sardinella > Sardinella longiceps. The sequence continues at coordinate 74,357 of JAODXP020008061.1, read as the reverse complement.
AACACCATAGATCCCATTGAAACAAATAGGAGTCTTTATGGCTGTCCCAGACTGAACACCATAGATCCCATTGAAACAAATAGGAGTCTTTATGGCTGTCCCAGACTGAACACCATAGATCCCATTGAAACAAATAGGAGTCTTTATGGCTGTCCCAGACTGAACACCATAGATCCCATTGAAACAAATAGGAGTCTTTATGGCTGTCCCAGACTGAACACCTCCGTCCATAGATCCCATTGACTTTGCATGGGGCTTTCGCTAAATGCATTGTTGGTCCGTCCGTCCCATCGGCTCCGTTGCGTCCATTGTTGGTCCGTCCGTCCCATCGGCTCCGTTGCGTCCATCGAAAAGTTGAAAAATGTTCAACTTTTCAGGTAGAGACCGACATATCCGTCAACCAATCAGAATTGACTCCCACTCCGTCAGACACGCCCTCCGGCATCCATCAACGGACATGTACAGTCTGAACTGTGTGCGTGTGTGTGTGTGTGTGTGTGTGTGTGTGTGTGTGTGCATCCATCAACGGACATGTACAGTCTGAACTGTGTGCGTGTGTGTGTGTGTGTGCGTGTGTGTGTGTGTGCGTGTGTGTGTGTGTGTGTGTGTGTGTGTGCGCGTGTGTGTGTGTGTGTGTGTGTGTGCGTGTGTGTGTGTGTGCGTGTGTGTGTGTGTGTGTGTGTGTGTGTGTGTGCGTGTGTGTGTGTGTGTGTGTGTGTTAGTGTGTGCGTGTGTGTGTGTGTGTGTGTGTGCGTGTGTGTGTGTGTGCATCCATCAACGGACATGTACAGTCTGAACTGTGTGCGTGTGTGTTAGTGTGTGCGTGTGTGTGTGTGTGTGTGTGTGTGTGTGTGTGTGTGTGTGTGTGCGTGTGTGCATCCATCAACGGACATGTACAGTCTGAACTGTGTGCGTGCGTGTGTGTGTGTGTGTGTGTGTGTGTGTGTGTGCGTGTGTGTGTGTGTGTGTGTGCGTGTGTGCATCCATCAACGGACATGTACAGTCTGAACTGTGTGCGTGCGTGTGTGTGTGTGTGTGTGTGTGTGTGTGTGTGTGTGTGTGTGTGTGTGTGTGTGTGTGTGTGTGTGTGTGTGCGTGTGTGCATCCATCAACGGACATGTACAGTCTGAACCTAACGCTACAGTGCCACTGCATCTGTGTGTGTGTGTGTGTGTGTGTGTGTGTGTACGTGTGGAGGTCTCCTTGCCTGAGTGGTCAGTGAGTGTCAATAATGGCTTGTTAGAGGGGTCAGTGTTCAGCAGTCAGGGGTGGGGGGTTAAGGGCTCCGCACACCGCCTCCGACACAGTGCGGAGCACTCCGCCTTCAACATTCCATTCCATTGTTTTCAATGCAACCCCGTACACCAGCGCCGATGTCTTCCGCCGTCGGTTGTGAATTACGATTCAAGTCTATTTTGTCGGAGCCGCCCATTGACATCCAATGTTAATTTCACCGGCTACTGTGCTAGGTGCTAGTCAAAATTGTCTGATTCGAAAGTGCTCCGCAATGCTGTTGGAACCGATGTGCGGCCGGCTTTAGGGTTAGGGGTCGGGTGTGCAGTCAGGGGTCAAACTCCCATCAACTCAAATGCAGTCACTCAGAAATGGACCCCAGGATGTTTTTCTAACAGGTCCTTCCCGGACCCAGATCGCCCGTCTCCATACTAAGTCAATAACTTCTGTCCCCCGTGTCGCCTGATTTGCTTTCGGTCTGAACACACAGTAAAATAGCCTTGCTTTAAAGCAACACTGAAGAACTCACCACCATGATATATCATTTTTATACAACATATTATTCAAGTCCATCTCTAGATTGACGAGGATGGATGACATGTACTCGTATGACGGGTGGAGAAACAAAATAGGCCTGTAATTCCCACCAGTCATCCTGGATTTGACTGTGCAGTTCTAGGTGGCCTGAAAATCAAATCAAATCAAATAAAAGTAAACCTACAGTAGTTGCAAGATGACATTATAAACCCCACTCAGCCCCATCCAACAGTGGCAGCAAGGCTTTGAAACATTTGTTTGGGATGCTTTTGTGCCTTTTAGTTTGCTAGCTCCAGTTTTCCATCAACAACTAAACTACACAGTGTTGCTTTAAGGAAATCCTGTGGCCTTGGCTGAGGATGAAACTAATTAGCAGTAGGATTAGCAGTAGGATAACTGGGCTAAATATCTATATTATTAATATATAAATATCTTTTGTCTTTGGTTTGTTTGGGGAGAAAGGATCCCTCCTGAAATGTATGTTATATTGATGCACTTTTCAATGTATAGTAAGATGAACTTGAATATTGTACATAAATTATAGTGCCTTACCCATCAATGCTACATGGGAAGCAATGAGATGCTTTACTATTAAACTTTATAAATATCACAACTCCAAAAGCTTGTGTGTGTCTGTGTGTGTGTGTGTGTGTGTGTGTGTGTGTATTAAACTCTACAAACATCACAACTCCCAAAGTTTGTATATGTGTGTGTATTAAACTCTACAAACATCACGACTCCCAAAGATTGTGTGTGTGTGAGAGTGTATGTGTGTGCGTGTGTTAAACTCTACAAACACCACGACTCCCAAGCTTGTGTGTGTGTGTGTGTGTGTGTGTGTGTGTGTGTGTGTATGTTAAACTACAAATATCACTACTCCCAAAGCTTGTGTGTGTGTGTCTAGAACAGGGATGGGCAACTGGCGGCCCTCCTCCTCTCTCAATGTGGCCCCCACAGATCATCATAAATATCAGAATAATATCAACTTTTTAAATCACATTTCATAAATATCAGAATAATATTATCAACTTTTTACAGTTTTTTTTTATTGCTTTGACAAGTTTGAAGAAACTCAGAACCTCTCAGTTTTCACCATTGCTCTCTCATCAGAACAAAAGACACCTCTTGCAAATGAGTTAACCCACTTTCATTGAATTGTTGATTTTGAGTCGACTACTGCATCAAAGTTACCTCACTCACGTCAGATCATGCGCTACGTAACTTTCGTAAGGCACTTCCGCGCAACGATCTGATGTTGAAGCCCATCAGAGAGATTTCAAGCCATTATTCTCTAACCGGACCAATCAGGGCCGCTAGCTGCTGTAGAGGGTGTGACGTAGCGAATAAGCAACTGTTTTGAATCCAACCAATCCAACAAACGTAACCAGCGTCATCGGTTGGTTTCGATGTGGTTGGCTGCAGTGTACGTCAATTAAATTGATGGACAAGCCGTTTGCCCAGTTAGATTCAAGGATTTCTGGCTCCTGAAATATCTTGTCTATCACTGAATATCAGATGAACGCGCGTAGCGCTACATCTGACGTGAGTGAGGTAAGCATCAAAGCAATCAGAAAAAAAAAACTCTATCACATTCTGTCCATCATTGTAATTCTACTGTTCGTCGCTAGAGGGCGCTTTGAACGTTATTATGAACTGCAGTCAGTCAGATCACTTTTTCCCTCGTGTTCAATTCAATGGTGATATGAGATTGGATCCAGGCTGTTGGTATCTGATACGGGATTGGGGTCAGGCTATTGGTAATTTCTTAATTTTGGGATTTATTATAATGAGGAGGGTGGAGCATACTTAAATCAAACCATACCATTCTGTATACTGTAACGTTAATATCCTGAGGGTGTTTGCTTTCAGAAAATGTATAGGCTATGGTGAAATTAGTTTCCCCTTCATGCTTCAGGCCAAAACGTACTAGTAGTGTACATTTTCCTCCAAAATCCACCCGAATCCCATTCGTTTAAATGGGAAATTTACTTTCCTCCAGTATTTTTACATTTCCTCAACCAGGATTTCTTAGGGCATTTAGTATGTTGTTCTGGACATCTCATAAAAATGATCAAAGCTGAAAAAAATATTTTACAATCAGTCTACCGAAAAATGCTATTTTGCCTGGACTAATCGAAAAATGTCAATGCAGGCCAGAGAAATTTTAAACTACGGGCTCTGATCCAGGCGGAAACTGACAGGTGTACTTCCGGGATTTCTCGTTTCATTTTTACCAGCTTCACGATTTCGGTGGCAAAGGTTAAAGGTAGCTGGAAGTGTTTCTCCTTGTTTTAATCCTAAATTAATAGCGGAATAGTTGCTGTTGTTGGGCACGTCGCTATTGTACAACAGATATAGGCCTACGCGAAGTCGTAAAAGTAAAGTTTTGATCGTAAAAGCTACTGTAGGCCTACCTCTTTGGCATGTAACATAAGGATTCTGTCGTGGCGATAGTTAGCAAGCTAGTATTTGTTGGCTAACGTTACCAGTTAAACTAGCAGCCTACCCCTAGACAGTTGTTTACTGTCGGCCATAAAAGTTGTCAACCAAACACCGGGAGTGGATGTGGCAAGTGAATGCCTACACA
>JAODXP020008061.1:57500-65000 GCA_027497455.2 Sardinella longiceps | reverse complement strand
TCAAATACAGACTTTTGAAGACTTTATTTTAATAAAAGTTTATTAAATTATAGACTCATCACAGAATCAATTATTGGACATTAAAAACAACAAAAGTAGCCATGGAGCGTGGTTGCCATGGAGCGTGGTTGCCATGGAGAGTGGTTGCCATGGAGTCCAAATGCAGTGTTTTTGTGCTGAAGTGCAGCTGGTCATCTGCCCCCTCCTCAGATCGTACCACCCATCAGCTCTCATCAACTCCCCTCCTCTCCTCCTGTCACTCCCCCCCCCTCTCTTCCTCTCCTCTCCCTTCCTCTCCTCTCTTCCTTTCCTCTCTTCTCCTCCTCTCTTCCCTCCCCTCCTCTCTTCCCCTCCCCTCCTCTCCTCCTGTCACTCCCTCCCCCCCCTCTCCTCTCCTCTCCTCTCTCTCTTCCCCTCCCCTCCTCTCCTCTCTTCCCCTCCTCCTCTCCTCTCTTCCTCTCCTCTCTTCCCCTCCTCTCTTCCCCCCCCTCCTCTCCCTCTTCCCCTCCCTCCCCTCCTCTCCTCCCCTCCTCTCTTCCTCTCCTCTCTTCCCCTCCTCTCCTCTCCTCCTCTCCTCTCTTCCCCTCCCCTCCTCTCAGTGTGGGTGCTGCTCCTGCAGCACTTATGTAGAGTCAGCAGAATTCATACAGCTGAGGTGTGAGAGCTGTGTGTGTGTGTGTGTGTGTGTGTGTGTGACTAAATATGTGTTCAGAATTGTTTTGAATGTTGAAGTTTCCTCTGCACCTTCTTGCATTATTAGAGATTGTGTGGTGAATGTTTAAGAGATTCTACAGTATAAATGTGAAAAGTTTGAGGAGGGGTTCCAGGTGCAAAGATTTATTTTAACCTTTTGGGTCGGTGTGACCTCTCATCTGTCTTCTTCTCCCCGGTGACCCTCTTATGAATACTAGTGCTATGATTGCCAGAGGGGACATTCTTATTATTAATATGCTATGATTGCCAGAGGGGACATTCTTATTAATATGCTATGATTGCTATGAATGACAGAGTTTTTAATGTAAATGTTTTACAACCAAAGGACTCAATTTTGTTATATCAGTTTGTCATGACAACACCAAACTCCATCAGTTTTGAGATTGGTGTGTTGACATGTTCCTGTGGTCGTCACACACCAATCCTCCTTCTGAGCCAGCTGTGCTGTGCCGGTCTCACACAGCTGTTTCTTTTCTTAATAAACCAGATTACTTCATCAGCATTGCCTCCTAGTGAATAATCCAGATTACTTCATCAGCATTGCCTCCTAGTGAATAATCCAGATTACTCCATCAGCATTGCCTCCTAGTGAATAATCCAGATTACTTCATCAGCATTGCCTCCTAGTGAATAAACCAGATTAAAACCAGATTACTTCATCAGCATTGCCTCCGAGAGGATAATACAGGGGTCCATTCAACGGCATAATGTTTTGCACCGGTGTGTAACGTTAGTCTAATTAAATGATGAGTTGGCTCGTATCGCTCCACACCGGTGCGCAACATGCTTCAGAGGTACTTCATTCTCATTTGATGGGTGTGTCAGAGGTGTTCACCAATCAGCATGTAGGTGTATCGGAAGCTCTGAGATTAAAAGTGCTAGTACTAAATATAACACAAATTCATGCTGCGTTGGAATGTCCTCTGGTGACGGCAAAAGCAGTGGTAATATTATAATTTTGTAGTATTCCTAACAATGATGCATTTAAACTACTTAGGTTGTTGTCCAGTTCAGCTATTTCCTCGACACCACCATGAGCAGAATGGCCCTCCAGGCTTCCATTGTTGCTGCACTGATGTGACAACAGCATGTTCAGTCCCACATCGTTTATGTTACATTTTAAGTAATGCACCGTTACAGCGCTTTTGAATACGGCCCAGATTATTTCATCAGCATTGCCTCCTAGTGAATAAACCAGATTAAAACCAGATTATTTCATCAGCATTGCCTCCTAGTGAATAAACCAGATTAAAACCAGATTACATTCAGCAGCATGGTCTCCTAGTGAATAATCCAGTATTTTTGTCCCTTCCCAAAACTACTCTAACGGATTGTTCCTAGATGGATATGCGGAGCAAATCCATCTGGTGGAGTCAGGTTAGACATTATGGCGGACACACACAAGGAATAAATTCTTAAAAGATGAAGTTGTTTGATAATCTTTTTAATGACTTAAAATTAGACCAGATATTGCCTTTAATATCTGCAGACTGTTTTATTTAATAAAACAGTTTTATTTGTTTTATTAAACTTTGCATTTGCACGTAGGCTAAAATGCATCCTGTTGCATTTAGGATATTTAAAAAACATATATTTTTTGGAATATCAGTAAAATTAAGTGAATTATTTTCCCTTGAAATTCAGCAGAAATGCGACGACAAAACATAGGATAGCCTACTAATCCGATCTACAGTACTGCTGTTCATTTGAGCTTTGACAGGCATTTTTAAGCTCCAGAATCTACGCCCGTTGATACGTGATCCCAAGTGTAGCCTATCCGTATCCCATATCAGTTACTGAACTCCGACTTCAGATCATGTAGTCCAGGCAACTTCTCTATCACACAGACGGAGCAACCGCATCATTCGTAACATCATGGTAAGCAAACTTGCGCTTCTTTGATCTTTTAACCAGGTCTGTAGCGGGCGGTTTTGTCATTACTTATTTTTTTTGTCTTTATTCACACAGGCAAAGTTCTTGTCACATGACCAGATAAACGGTAAGATCATTCAGATGACTAAACGCGTTTAAGGCTATATTTTGGATTTGGCTACATGTAACGATATGCGCAACCAGTGGAAATAAAGCCGCATCCTTAGCCTTTACTAAAAAACGTCGGTGTCACTGAAGTCAATAAACTCAAGGACAGGTGTTTTTTTCGCCTAGGCTACTATATAAACTATATTAGGTTATACGCTCTTGTAGTCAAGTGTTTAGTGGATTCGTCGTGTCTCTTTACTGCAGAACAAAATTGCTCTGAAACTGTAGGTTTGACACACACAATTGTATTTTTTCCTCCGTTTGAAACGTCTCTTGATTTCATCGAATCACCAAATTGGGTCTTTGTGCCTTGCCCTGTGACAAGACAATCATTTTTTCATGGGAAACTGAAAACTGAACAACAGCGAATTGTTTCTCTCCGTTCTGGCAGGAAAATGGCATCAGTCTAGGGAAGAACGATTTTTGGCACTGCTGTCACTGTTGGCACATAGCCCAGGCAAATTACTTATGAATGGCCTGCAGTTCATATATAAACCAGCTAGTAGGCCAGAGTGTTTATCAAAGTTCACTGTGGACAATGTCGAGGGGCGCTGTGTAAAAGCCAGATGAAAAAGGGATTTTACAAATAGGGGGCATTATCACACATTTTTAAAACTCTTCAAGCACTTAGACAATAAGTGTTTTCAGTTGAATTTTAATTATAAAGATGTATTCATGTCTGTTTCAGTGATTGAAATTGTTCAATAAAAATAGTTTAGGCAGAACGCTTTTCAGTCTAGGGCTGGGCCGGTTTGGATTTTTTCTTACCGCGGTCGGTAATCAACAAATTCCCGCGGTTTTGCGATATACCGCTATATTTATGCCTTGTAGGTCAGTCGGGACCAAACAATGTGTGAACTCCTTACCAACGCGATTTGTCTCAAGTTGTCGGGGAACATCTAGCATGTCAGATATTTTGAGAAGTCGTACGCGATTGACAAAGAGCAGTAACCAATCACAGGCATGGTTCACCTTTTTTGGGACCAGCCCGCCACATCAACAACAAAGAGAAATGTTGGTTGATTAAAAAAAAAAAAAAAGCTAATCTCTAAATTAGCCTACAGTAGACAGTGGATTAGACACTACTACAATTTGTCAAATCTGTCCAAGATGTTTTTGTGTGAAGTGAACAAATGATTACCCTCACTTAATTTTTTATTAGGCTACTGTTAGTAGGCCTAGTTAACCAATTAAACATTTGGCATGAGGTTACAACTTGCTGCGTCTTATGCATTCTGTCTGCTTCATCGTATTGTAGTCCATCAGAAAGCATTCCGCTTGGGCTTAGCTTTGAGAAATACATTTCCACATTTTAGGAAGGGTCATCAATGGTAACGGATAAGGTGATGGTGATCTTTCTTTATTATTATCACTACCTCAAACTAAAGCACCGTCATTTCGGAGCTGTCATTTTCTTAAATGAACCGCTGCAATGTTTCAAATGACCTTCTTACAATAGACAACCTTTCTAAACGCGATCACCTTCTACCTAAACCATTTCCAAGCTAAGGCGGCATTTGTCCTCCGATTGCATACAAGCAGAACCCGTTAACTTATTAAAGTTACTCTGATAGCCTACAGGCTCATCAGCGCTGCGTTTGTGGGACTCTTTCGCGCTGTATAGGATTTAAAAATGTCAGGTGTGTAAAGGGGTTACCGATGCAGCTTGCGTGTGTGTGAGCAGGAGAGTGAGAGCGGCAGAGATGGCGCCGCTCGAAATATTATTTCAAATAGCGCAGTAGCAGGCCTATAGCCTAGGCTATGTTAAACTAAGAACATTTACTCCGATACAGGCTCATCAGCGCTGCATTTGTGGGACTTTTTCGCGCTGTAGAGGATTTAAAAATGTCAGGTGTGTGAAGGGGGGCCGGGCCGGGCAGCTTGCGTGTGTGTGAGCAGGGGAGAGAGAGAGAAGGATCAGGCCGCAGCGAGCTGTAGGCTACTTGGAGAGAGAGAGACCTCTTCTTTTTCACTTTTTTCTTCTCACTTGGTATCAGTGTGCAGACATCCCCACATATACAGGCCAATGTTTAAATTATTTTTTTTTTTTGCCGGTCATGACGGTGACGTGCTCAGACCCGCGGTAGGCGTCACGTACCGCGGTATAGCGGTAATGCGGTTACCGTCCCAGCCCTATTTCAGTCAGGTCTGCCCAAGACCTAGCCTGTCTTTGGCCATCCCCTTGGTCAAGACTTACCTGCTGCCTGGCAATGCCCACCAGGTACCCTAACACTATGCCCATATTGTGCCCATATTATGCCCACCAGGGGAAGATATCCCTAACCATATGCCCACCAGGGCACCCTAACCCTAACCCTATGCCCATATTATGTCCATATTATGCCCACCAGGGCACCCTAACCCTATGCCCATTATTCTGTCTATATTATGCCCACCAGGGCACCCTCACCCTAACCCTATGCCCATTATTCTGCCCATATGGTAGAGATGAAGGAATGCTTCTCCCTGTATGATAAGCAGCACCAGGGGAAGATTAAGGCCAAAGACCTGCTGACCGTCATGAGGAGTCTCGGGACCAGTCCCACTTTCAGTGAAGTGGACAAACACCTGCAGATCCAGAAAATAGGTCAGGAACCTCACACACACACACACACGTTATTTAATGGGAAGAGAGGGAGAGGGAAATATGGGTGTTCTAAAACCTTGAAGTCTGTGAGGATAAAACAGTGCAATGGTGTTTTACATTTGCTCAATGTCCAGGCAGGGTTTCCCGCAGCGCTTTATAGGCAAGGCGGCCGCCTTGCCAAAAGCTGCCCCCCGCCTTGCCTATACGTTCCCCCCGACTTTTTTTTTTTTTTTAACGCATAGGCCTACATAAGTAAGACATGGCTGCATCATTATCACTGCGCGATGAGGCCCAATATCAGCACCTGAGGGTTACATACGGTAGCCTATTACTGCTTAATCTATTACCTATTGCTACACCAACATTATTAGTTTACGGGAAGACGCTAATTAACCGACAACTGGAATACATGCCATGGTCGTGGGTAGGACACCTGGAGGTGCGTGTTTTAATGTTTCATAAAGAGAATATCGTGTATAGTCGTCGTGGCTTACCATAACTGTCAATGCTCATCTTGACAGAAAAAAAATCTGCACGTTAACAGCAGTTTACCAAAGTCACCAAATAAAAGCAGCAAAGTTAGCGGTCAACGGTAGCCAATTTACGATCGATATTTAATGTTAGCATTAGCGTTATTTACGGAATTAATTTGTTATGCCTAGTAACGGCAATAATTTGTTATGCCTAGTAATGATTAATAATATTAGAATTGGAAAGTTCATCCACTCTCTTTCTCTCTCCCTCTCTCCCTTCAGTTGCGCACACAGACACACATGCTCCCTGCCTGTCTCCTCATCGTGCGTGTAGCAGTTGCGCACACAGACACACACGCTCCCTGCCTGTCTCCTCATCATGCATTGATTTGATGCAGGAGATAGGCCTACAATCTTCTTTACTTTTTTGTAAACTTAAAACGAGTGTCAAATAGCATTTATTCGTCCAGTTGAATTTCATTCATGTCACCTGTTTCACACCAAGATTGTGCCATCTGCCATGAGTAGCCTATGACTGTGCTGCAAGGAGCCTAATTTACTATTACTATTACCTACATACAGCACTTTGGTCAGTGTAAACTGTGTTTAAATGTGCTTTAGAAATATATTTTACTTACTTAACCTACTTAATTGGTACAATATCAGATGACGCATGCATTTAATGACTTTAGAAGCCAATAGCCTTGGGGCAAAGGTTTCCTTTTCTTTCTTTCTTTTTTACATTAAACAGTTGGCATAAAACATTGTTGGTCAAGAATAATAACCAAAGGCTTGGTCATTTTAACAGGCTTGCCATCTTGCATAACATGTTATTGATATTGCCGTTTAAAACCTCAAAATGATCCCATTACTCTATCAATTGTATAGATAATAATCAACAGAATACTCAATTCCAAAAATATCTAATATATCTAATATATAATTGCACTGTGATTGTAGCCTGCTTACTTTGATTACTTTATTTATTTGTTCAGTAAATAAGGGAGGAAAGTTAGGATGATTCTAAGGGCCTGGCACTGACAAGGGAGCCCAGAGAAAATGTTAATATTAAAATCAGTATTTGAGGAGTCCAAAATAGTTTTTTGTCATAGGGCCCAACATTTCTAGCAGTGCCCCTGGTTGCCAACTTAGTAAAACCGTCAGATTTGTGCCCCCCTCGGGCAACGCCCAGTCCCCCCTGGTCATCTACCCACACCTGGGTCACCCGATCGCCCGGGCCACGCCCCCTCCCCCTGGTCACCACCTTGCCAAGCTCATTTTCTGCGGGAAACCCTGGTCCATATCCATCTAAATATGTAGCCAGTATTGAATTTCACATAGTTAAAGACACCTACTGGCAAAATTTATATGCTGATAATTTCCAATTTTTCTATTTTTTTTTTTTTTTGCAAAACTCACATGGTATTAGTTCCTCTACTCTATGCATGTCTAGCTGCTACAGTACATTAGAAGTGGTACCAATGGATGCATCTGGTTGTCTACTTTCTGGTTGTCTACTTTAATTTGATACCAAATACCTCCATATGTATTTTTAGTATGCGACCAACCAGGCCACCAAACGGCAGGGCTGTAACAGTGTGTGTGTGTGTGTGTGTGTGTGTGTGTGTGTAGACAGGAGCGGTGAGCTGGACTTCTCCACGTTTCTGAGCATCATGCACAGTGTGT
>JAODXP020008061.1:0-55000 GCA_027497455.2 Sardinella longiceps | reverse complement strand
TTCTCACTAAAGGCATCAAAATTATGAATGAACACATGTGAAATGATGTGCTTAACAAAAAAAAGTGTGAGATTATGACAAACGTTTGGACCTGAACCCGATCAAGATGGTTTGGGGTGAGCTGGACCGCAGAGTGAAGGCAAAAGAGCCGACAAGTTCTTAGCATCTCTGGGAATTAATAACTCTTCAATGGAAAACCATTTCAGGTGACTACCTCTTGAAGCTCATCCAAAAAATAGAAAGAGGACAAAGCAGTTATCAAAACAAAAAAAGGATACTTCGATGAAACAAGAATATAAAACATGTTTTCAGTCATCTCACACTTTTTTTTATTAAGTTCATAATGCCACGTGTTCATTCATAAGTTTTATATTTTGTAGATTGTCACTAAAGGCAACAGTCATGAAAATAAAGTAAATAATTTAATGGGAAAGTGTGTCCAAACTTTTGGTCTGTACTGTATGTGTGTGTGTGTGTGTGTGTGAGTTGTGCTGGTGTGTGTGTCTGTGTGTGTGTGAGTTGTGCTGATGTATGTGTGTGTGTGAGTTGTGCTGGTGTATGTGTGTGTGTGTGTGTGTGTGTGTGTGTGTGTGTGTGTGAGAGTTGTGCTGGTGTGTGTGTGTGTGAGTTGTGCTGATGTGTGTGTGTGTGTGTGAGTTGTGCTGGTGTGTGTGTGTGTGAGTTGTGCTGATGTGTGTGTGTGTTTGTGTGTGCAGTGGATGAGCTGTTCAGGAGTGCAGGAGTAACTTCAGACGGCCTGATTGACTATGAGGAGTTTGCCAGGAACATCACCCTGCCACCCACCGCCCGCTAAACACCGCCAGACACCACCCTGCCACCCCACCGCCCGCTAAACACCGCCAGAGACTAAACACCACCCGCCGCCCGCTAAACACCGCCAGAGACTAAACACCACCCTGCCACCCACCGCCCGCTAAACACCGCCAGACACCACCCTGCCACCCACCGCCCGCTAAACACCGCCAGACATCACCCTGCCACCCACCAGAGACTAAACACCACCCTGCCACTCACCGCCCGCTAAACACCGCCAGACATCACCCTGCCACCCACCAGAGACTAAACACCATCCTGCCACCCACCGCCCGCTAAACACCGCCAGACATCACCCTGCCACCCACCAGACACTAAACACCACCCTACCACCCAACCGCTCTGCCACACACCAGACACTAAACACCGCTCTGCCACACACCAGACACTAAACACCGCTCTGCCACACACCAGACACTGAGCCCCTGAGCTCAGAGGGAACAAGCTGGCTTCTCTGACCTCCTCATTCTTCCATCGCTTTATCACTCTCATTCTTCCATCCCTCCATCACTCTCATTCTTCCATCCCTCTCATCCCTCCATCCCTCCATCCCTCCATCCCTCTCATCCCTCCATCACTCTCATTCTCCTATCTCTCCATCACTCTTTCTTCCATCCCTCCATCACTCTCATCCCTCCATCACTCTCATTCTTCTATCTCTCCATCACTCTCATTCTTCCACCCCTCCACCACTCTCATCCCTCCATCATTCTCATTCTTCCATCCCTCCATCACTCATGTTCCGCAAATCTGATCAAAGTAAATGGATAGAATCCTGTTAAAGTGTGAGCTGTGTGTGTGTGTGTGTGTGTGTGTGTGTGTATTAATAATGTCCTGTGTGTGTAGACAGGAAAGGAAATTGATAGATCAAAGTAAATGGATAGAATCCTACTCTAGCTGTCAAAGTCTGATAGAAAGCAAATACATGCAGTATTGATTGCACTTGCGTTTGCAAGCCTTTGTGTCGGTTATTTTCTGCTTTTATGCGGCAGTGCAGAGCCGTATATAGAAAGAGTTCTGCCTATTGGAATTTTGGTCGCCATTGTGTAACGCACGATTATAATGTAGTCCAATGAGACGTTGGACTAAAATAATTGTTTCTAGCTTTCACAGGCAAATACGTGCAATTATGACTTCAGAAAACAAGAAAACAATTCATAACTAAATAAACCTGTATCTAATTTCTCCAGGAAAATATCTATAAATGATGGGAAATGTAATTTTTTCCAACCTGACCGAGCCTGGCTGCATTTTGCCGTTAGTTCTTCCGTGTGGTGACGTAAATTGCCATGACAACGACTCAGGCTAGGACTGTGGGAAGTGAACTTAGCATGGACTTGATCATTTAATCATTTAACGGCATGACAGTAAATCTATTTCAGTAATATTCATTTGTGGAGCGATCCAACATGTGTCCTAAGACATTGTGGTTAGTGTGTGTGTTTGTTATGATCATTCTCGAAACGAAACTAGTTCGTTTATCCAGGTTGAGGTTCAGTAGGGGAGATCAGGGACGAATGAAACAGTTTTTACTTGAACGTAATTTACTAAAAGGTTGTGCAAGACTGACATCTAATGTTTTGTCAATAGCAACCCACATCTGTCCTCTATTGAATGCAGTTGAGTTTATGATCTTAGACGAAACCGTTCAAAAAATAATTTGCGCAAAAGATGAGACATGTATTCTGTAAAACTTTTCAGCTGTTGCAACTGTTGACGTTACTATTCACATGGCAGCGGTAAAGTAACACATTGCTACGAAAACGGGTGTCACGTATTCATGAAGGACAGATCAAGTTACACAACTGCATGTCTCGGTGTGTGTTACCTTTATTCTGCCAAATAAACGCGATTAAGTCCGGAGCTCCACGTTTAGCGTACAAGACGGAGACGTTAGGAAGGGTTACAACATGGTGCCCAAAAAACACGTCCTCTGGGCCAATCAGAGAGCAGAACCGAGTCGAGAAAAAATATCGCGAGTTGTCCGAACTGTCTCTATACGGCTCTGCGGCAGTGGGAATTATACTGCCATCTAGTGGCTCCCTGTAGACACTGCTGATTGGGTGTAGTTAGACTGTCATCTAGTGGCTTCCCATAGACACTGCTGATTGGGTATAATTATACTGCCATCTAGTGTCTCCTTGTAGACACTGCTGATTGGGTGTAATTAGACTGCCATCTAGTGGCTGCTTGTAGACACTGCTGATTGGGTGTAATTAGACTGCCATCTAGTGGCTTCCCGTAGACACTGCTGATTGGGTGTAATTAGCCTGCCATCTAGTGGCTCCCCGTAGACACTGCTGATTGGGTGTAATTATACTGCCATCTAGTGGCTCCCCGTAGACACTGCTGATTGGGTGTAATTAGACTGCCATCTAGTGGCTTCCCATAGACACTGCTGATTGGGTATAATTATACTGCCATCTAGTGTCTCCTTGTAGACACTGCTGATTGGGTGTAATTAGACTGCCATCTAGTGGCTCCTTGTAGACACTGCTGATTGGGTGTAATTATACTGCCATCTAGTGGCTCCTTGTAGACACTGCTGATTGGGTGTAATTATACTGCCATCTAGTGGCTGCTTGTAGACACTGCTGATTGGGTGTAATTAGCCTGCCATCTAGTGGCTGCTTGTAGACACTGCTGATTGGGTGTAATTAGACTGCCATCTAGTGGCTGCTTGTAGACACTGCTGATTGGGTGTAATTAGACTGCCATCTAGTGGCTGCTTGTAGACACTGCTGATTGGGTGTAATTAGACTGCCATCTAGTGGCTGCTTGTAGACACTGCTGATTGGGTGTAATTATACTGCCATCTAGTGGCTCCTTGTAGACACTGCTGATTGGGTGTAATTAGCCTGCCATCTAGTGGCTCCTTGTAGACACTGCTGATTGGGTGTAATTAGACTGCCATCTAGTGGCTCCTTGTAGACACTGCTGATTGGGTGTAATTATACTGCCATCTAGTGGCTGCTTGTAGACACTGCTGATTGGGTGTAATTAGACTGCCATCTAGTGGCTCCTTGTAGACACTGCTGATTGGGTGTAAACCCTTAAAGCTTCAGCTGCTGGTGCACAAGTACCACATTCTCTCATTCTTTTCCCCACTGCCACCACCCAGTCACCTCCAACAACAAGATTACCATTGCAGAAATCAAATGCATTGTGACAGGACAATGGCTTTCTGTTCTGCAACACTAATACACTTTGGATTTATTCCACTATACTGTGTTGTGCAACCCAATCCCAGTGCATCAGCAGCAGCAGCGCTGTAGGTCATACTGGCAGTTTGATGGGTTTTGTTAGTAAGAATAATAGTTGAAAAGAGAGAGAGAGAGAGAGAGAGCGAGAGAGAGAGAGTTTTCCTTCAAGCTTGGACGGATGGACTTTTAACCCCACTTACCCCGCGGCGCGACCTGCTTCCATAAACACACTGGCAGCACAGACATGGCGGAGTCCTGACAGCCGTGCCATAAACGTCTCCTGTAAACACCACCACTCCCTTAGCGCTGTAAACACCACGACTCCCTCAGCGCTGTAAACACCACGACTCCCTTAGCACTGCCTGGCTAGGGGCCCAGGGATGTGTTTACTGAGATGTGCACAGGGCTATAAAGTCTCCCTACAACTCCTCTATCTATCTATCTGTCTGTCTGTGTCTATCTGTCTGTCTGTGTGTCTATCTATCTGTCTGTCTATCTATCTATCTGTCTGTCTGTCTGTGTGTCTATCTGTCTGTGTGTCTATCTGTCTGTCTGTGTCTGTCTGTCTGTCTATCTGTCTGTGTGTCCACTGCAGTCACATGGCTTCATTACACCCCATACAGACAGTACTGATGTGCTTGGAAAAGTGCTATGGGAATAAAGTTCATCTGTGTGTGTGTGTGTGTGCGTGCACATGTATGATTGGGTAAAGAAACTGACTGAACTGATTATGAAATGTGTAATCTAGTAATGGGATGCGAGTGCCAGAGCCAAACGTTGCTGCGATAAGAAAAGACTTCATTACCTTTTATAATCCAGTGTCTTTGTTTACATTCTCCTGTTTGCCTGCACAGTGAGTAATAACCATGGACACAATTATAAGCAGAGAGAGACAAGCTGCATATCTAACCTTAACATTCTCCTGTTTGCCAGCGCAGTGGGTAATTACGATGGAAACAATTAGAACAATTATAAGCAGAGAGAGACAACCTGCCTATCCAACCTTAACGCTGCCCATGTTGTAGCATTACAGACCAGGCGTCCGTTTCCCAAAAGCATAGTTGCTAACCTGTTAGCAACTTAGTTAGTTGTCAATGGGAAATTGCACTGCAACCAACATACTTAGTTAACTTAGTTAACCTGTTAGCAACTTAGTTAGTTGTCAATGGGAAACTGCACTGCAACCAACATACTTAGTTAACTTAGTTAGAAACTATGCTTTTGGGAAACAGACCCCAGTTCAATATTTCCTCAAGACGTGTTTTGTTTGATGGGTAAATGCATTTTGGCCACAGTGCATCCGTGTATTTTCCTCGTCAGGCAACTCCAACTTGACCTTTTTCTTGGTTTCAGCTTGACATAGGTGCTGGAATGTAAAGTTGCCAGATAGCAACTCATGACCAAAATGCCGCATATGGAACTCCAGATAAGTCTGTGAATAACCCAAGCCATAAAAAGGTGGAGTATACTGTACCTTTAATGGCGCTGGCGTAAAAGGTGGAGAATCCCTTTAATGGCGCTGGCTTAAAAGGTGGAGTATACTGTACCTTTAATGGCGCTGGCGTAAAAGGTGGAGTATACTGTACCTTTAATGGCGCTGGCGTAAAAGGTGGAGAATCCCTTTAATGGCGCTGGTGTAAAAGGTTGTTTTTCTTTGGGTCTGGTTGTCTTGGGCAGCGGAAATGTAGCTTAAACTCAAGGCTGCTTGGTCACACTGGCAGTGTCAGCGTCACAGGAAGTATAGCTAATAGCCTAGGCTTGTTATTGAAATAATTGCTTACAAGAGAAATGTGATTGGTAATTTCAAAAAAAGAATGAATAATCCTAGTTTCTGTACAAATTCCAAACACATTCCCCTTGTGTTGCAACTTTACTCTTAAGGGGTGAATGTTAGATTTACAGACAATAGCAGTTTACTCTTCAGGTGTGAATGTTAGATTTACAGACAATATCAGTTTACTCTTAAGGGGTGAATGTTAGATTTACAGACAATATCAGTTTACTCTGAAGGCCAAGAGTTGACAATGCAGAATCATCTGGCATTTGTACCACACAACGAATAGTAACCTATAGTAGCCTAACATGCAGATATAGTAGTCTATACTAGTAGCCTAACATGCGGATATAGTAGCCTATACTAGTAGCCTAACATGCGGATATAGTAGTCTATACTAGTAGCCTAACATGCGGATATAGTAGTCTATACTAGTAGCCTAACATGCGGATATAGTAGCCTATACTAGTAGCCTAACATGTAAATATAGTAGTGTAACGGGTGATTACATCTGCGTTGTGTTGAATTTATTAGATGACCCAAGCGACTGCTGCAGAAAAACTTTATTGCCTGCACACACAAGGCACACATACAAACATTGTCCCTGGTTAAGATGCTCCTCCACTCCTCAATCCAAACCAAAGTGAAACAGCAAGGAGGAAGAGGAGATAGGGAAACATAAGACAAGGAGGAAGAGGAGATAGGGAAACACAAGGAGGAAGAGGAGATAGGGAAACATAAGACAAGGGGGGAGAGGAGGGGCTACCAGGAACCTCTAACTGTATCAGGGTACCATAGAAAACTATATAGACTAGATCTTGTGCAATTATACATTAATGCAAAAGGGAACCTTTCAACCTGTTACAGTAGCTTATACTGTAGTAGCCTAACATGCAGATTTGCTGCTGGCCCTGGGACTGGGTATGCAACTTCTGGATCCGGGTGACACTGTATTTGGGTCCGAGTGCGTATTGGAATTGAGCTCCCAGGCTCTACAATAACTGGATGAGTCTGTTGCATAGGTTTTTTTTTTTTTTTTTTTTTTTCAAAATAGGCAGGCTACAGCTTTCTTATAAAATGCAGTCTTGGCAAATGTGTATTGGTGTAACTGTAGGGAGCGTAGTTTTGACTGTATAAATTGCTCTTAACATCCTGTTACATCGTGGTGATTGAGTAGTTTTCCTCTTCATGTGCGTGCCAAAAGCCTTGAGTGTCACGCGCGCATGGCGACTCCTCGGACAGTCCGACTCCACAATGTTCGGTTTCAAGGGCGTGCAGCGGGAAAGTCACGTGAGTACCGGTATTGTCATCGTCTACAGACGAGGGGCGAACGTGACAGCTTTGCGGCACCGTTGGTGACGATATCTTCCAAAACAAATCCTTAAGCATTTTTCTAAACTCTTTTCTCATGAGACAATATAAAACTGGGTTTAAACAACTATTAGCATGCGCAAGGCAAACAGTCACAGGAAATATATATGTGTGAATCATATAATAAGCTTTATCCCAATGAACCACATTGAATTTGACCAAAACTCCCCATAAAGTTATAGCATGATTGGGCATCCAACACAGAAAGAAAGAGAGAACTACGATAGTGACGGATCTGGTAACTTTGGATCTCCGTGTGGGGTGGTTGTTGTTCATGCTGCGCAAACGAATGAAACGTAGAAGTAATAAATAGCAGATCGAGACTATGAACATGGGGAAAACAAATCCTATAAGGATTTTCTGAAGATGATAGATAGCAAGCCAGTGATGTCCATCTGGAAATTTAAGAAGGCACAGCTTCTCTCCAGCAACACTCGTAACGGTGGAGAAGATTGCCGTAGGCGCCGTTGCTATGGTCGCGGACAGCCAGAGAAGCGCGCTCACCCACTTCACGGAACATTTCTTGTGCCGCGTGCGGTCCTTCAGCGCCGAGGCTACCGACCAGTACCGCGTCACACTCATGGCCGTGAGGAAGAAGACACTGGCGTACATGTTCATGACGGTCACAGACAGAATTATTTTACACATAGCGTTCCCAAACGGCCAGCTGAAGTCTAGAACCGTGTCCACGGCCCAGAAGGGTAATGTTAAAACAAACTGGAAGTCCGTCGCAGCCAGGTTGAGAACGAAGAAATTGATTGTTGATCTTTTCTTGCCGTGCCGAACCTTCATTAGGAAAAAGACCAACAAATTCCCCACTAATCCCACGGCGCACACGAGAGAGTAAATGATCGATATCATGATCCTCAAAGCGGAGTTTGTTGCCACATCTATATCCTCCAGACTGCCGAACCTCTCCACATCTGTGCCGGAGTAGTTAAAGGAGAAGTTCCCGAGGTGAAAAAGTTCTCCCATGTCGTCGGATAAAAAGTCAAATCCAGGCGCTTTTCATGTCCCACAGCGTAAAGGCTCGGAATGTCACCCATTGCATGTCTGTCGCAAATAAAATACAAGGTGACGGAGATCTAGCTTAGCGCAGACTTGCACGTACAAATACTAAGCACACTGCGCAGCTGAGACGTGGCTCTCATCATCAAGGCTGTTGTAAAATCACCTGTTTCTCGGCAGTCTGTTTATCTAGCGGGGGAGTGAGTGAGTGGGGGAAGCATTAGGCCAACCTCTATGGCAGCAGGATAGGGCAGGCTGTTCTATCTGGGCATAGCCTATATTACGGGAAATATTTGTTTTGTTTTATATAGGCTTTCTTGTTACTCTGTAATTCTGATTATTTGTCAGTAATGTGCTCCTGAAATCAAGTGACTATTACTGAATTACTGATATAAATAATTCAAATATTTTTAGTTGAACTTGTATTGACACTGTTGGCAACTGTATGTTCATGGAAAGGCCCTCTAGTGTGTGTGTGCATGACCGCTCTGATTGGAGAGGATGAGCAGAGCAACACACTCACGTGCAGTTCTCCGTTGATACAGGTGACATACACACACTTACATGAAGTTCTCCGTCAACACAGGTGAGACCCCTGGTCAGTGCAAAAGTTTTTTCCTAATTTTCCTTGTAAATGAAGCTGAAGTTGGCATAGCTGGGTTCCATACAGGATAAACCCTCCCTCTCCTATGGGCTAGGGTCTTGCTGCTATCCTATAGTATTATGTATTAGTATGCCATTGGTTAGGGTACTTATGCTGTCTACTAGTGTTATAGCCATTGGTTAGGGTATTAATGCTGTCTACTAGTGTTATTGCCATTGGTTAGGGTACTAATGCTGTCTACTAGTGTTATTGCCATTGGTTAGGGTACTAATGCTGTCTACTAGTGTTGTTGCCATTGGTTAGGGTACTAATGCTGTCTACTAGTGTTATTGCCATTGGTTAGGGTATTAATGCTGTCTACTAGTGTTATTGCCATTGGTTAGGGTACTAATGCTGTCTACTAGTGTTATTGCCATTGGTTAGGGTACTAATGCTGTCTACTAGTGTTGTTGCCATTGGTTAGGGTATTAATGCTGTCTACTAGTGTTATTGCCATTGGTTAGGGTACTAATGCTGTCTACTAGTGTTGTTGCCATTGGTTAGGGTACTAATGCTGTCTACTAGTGTTATTGCCATTGGTTAGGGTATTAATGCTGTCTACTAGTGTTGTTGCCATTGGTTAGGGTATTAATGCTGTCTACTAGTGTTATTGCCATTGGTTAGGGTACTAATGCTGTCTACTAGTGTTATGGCCATTGGTTAGGGTACTGATGTTGTCTACTAGTGTTATTGTCATTGGTTAGGGTACTAATGCTGTCTACTAGTGTTATTGTCATTGGTTAGTGTAATAATGCTGTCTAGTGTTACTGCCATTTGTTAGAATTTAGTTTGTATGTGTGCGTAGAGAGTTCCCTTGGTGTGTGTACATGTGTGTAGGCTATATGAGATTCTACTGTGTGTGAGAGAGAAATTAATCAAACAGTGATTTCCTGCTAAAAGTATGTAGGCTAGTCAGTGTATATTAGTTTACATTATCAATGTCTTAATATCCCTTCCATGCTGGAATATTACATAGGTTTGCCTGTGATGCTCCCTTTCCCCAGTGGCATATGGGCGGGGCTTGCTCCTTTCCCCAGTGGCATATGGGCGGGGCTTGCTCCTTTCCCCAGTGGCGTATGGGCGGGGCTTGCTCCTTTCCCCATGTGCATGTGGGCGGGGCAGGATGTGTGGGTGTGGTTTTAAAGGAAAGCTCTTAAGGAACAGTTTCAAAAAGCTTGTGATGCGTGTTGGGCAACGATTTCTCTATGAAGAAGCGTCAAAAGCTGCCACTTAGGTCTTGCCGTCGCGTTGTGGCCGGCGTCAGCGTTTTTTAACGTGGTGCTCAAAGTTCAACATGGTTGAACTTCAACCCTTTTGACGCTGACTTTTCAGCGTTGAAGTAGTGTTTTTTAGCATAAATAAACTAGCAGGCTATCTCATCTATGTTCCAGCTCTCCTAGCCTCTGGTATATTAGTCAAATGCAGAATTAACATTTTGGATCAAGCGTCGCGTTAAGGACGAGCTGAGCTTTTCAATGGTGGTCATGTGAAAGCCCCTTTAGTTTCAGGCTGTATTTCTGCTGGGGCGCAGCGGCTCAGGAATGTCATCAGCGGAGCGGCTGCCATCTAGTTTAGTTGCCATCTGTAGTTTAGCTGCCATCTAGTTTAGCTGCCATCTGTAGTTTAGCTGCCATCTGTAGTTTAGCTGCCATCTAGTTTAGCTGCCATCTGTAGTTTAGTTGCCATCTAGTTTAGCTGCCATCTGTAGTTTAGCTGCCATCTGTAGTTTAGCTGCCATCTGTAGTTTAGCCTGACGTTTGTTTTTAAGCCCCATTGCTGTCCATGAGTGAGTCCCGGACAAGTGGGCAGCCACATTCAAGATTTTCAAGAATTCAAGAATTTAAAAATACGTACCTATAGTCTCAACATTGCATGCTACTCTGTATGCAGTAATTCCAGCGTCTCTACTCATGAACTCAAGCACAGAGAACATTGTTGCCGTATGCAGAGTAGAGTTTCACACCTGCAGAACTGAAGCATGTCTCACAGTTTTAATATTAACCAGTGTACTTCATTGTAAACTGAAATCAGCATATATCCTTTATGCTTGTTTTAATGACAGGATTGCAAATGTTCATAGCCATTCTGAAACAGGCAGGGTGATTCTAAACAAGCCAGAAAGCTGAGATAGGAGCAAACATCAAAATTCCCATGTCAACCACAGGGATACAAACAGCGCGCCTTTTGGCGGATGCCGCCTTTTTCATGGCTGTCGGGGGGACTTTTGTGAATCGCGCAGATCCGCGGAGTTTTTTTTTAGGGGGGGGGGGGGGGGTCTGAGGTGTGTGATTGTGTAGTAGTGCAGACGCGTCATTTGACCTGGCCATTCGATTCGAGGCTGAAGCCCTGTCAAGTTCGGCTTGACGGCAATAAATGCAACAGTGTCGGTGAAAACCGCTACAAAATCTGTTCTGACACGCATTTTGCTGCAAATTCCACGTCTTTCAGATGCATATGCCTGTAGTGCATGCAATGGCAACGTTTGCAGACCTTGTTTTTATCCATAAGAAAAGTTGGGCTGTCTCATCCGCTGTTAAACACAGCCCAATTATAGGCTACATGCGTAATGCACCTGACTGGCTTCAAACCTTTCCCATGGGAGGAGTTCGCAACAGTCAAACATTGTTTAAGCTACGCAATCAGCTGATCCGATAGTTCGGACATTCACATATCTCTCAGACATCTCTCTGCATATTGTTCAATTCATTTATAGTTCCATTTCTTCTCATTCATGCACGCGCGCACCGGTTTTCTCGCAGTGCATTTAGGCGGCTACCTTGCCAAAAGCTGCCCCCCGCCTTAGTAAGATCCCGGACTTTTTTTTTTTTTTACGCATTGGCCCAGCCTATATATGGAAGCCCATTTCCGCCAGTAAAAAAAAAGTGGTCATAAAAAAATCCAAATAATGAGATAAAAAGTCACAATTTTGACATTAAAAGTCTAAATTTTGGGAAATGAAATCTAAATTTTGATGTTTGAAAGTTAAAATTATTAGAAACAAGTGACAAATGGCATTTATTCATCAAGTTGAATTTAATTCAGTGAGTTATGATAGTGCCATAAGTATGGCTGTACTGCAAGTAGCCTAATTGGTACAATGTCAGATGACAAATTGAGCTACTTAATGACTTTAGAAGCCAATAGCCTTGGCCTAGGCCTAGTTTTCTTTTTTATATTATTGATAGCCTATTGCTGTTTAAAACCTCAAAATTAAGTTTTATCCCACTACCTGATTAATTGTTGAAATAATCAACAGAATAGGCTTCTCGATTCCAAAAATATATGATGGCATTAACTAGCCTACATCATTTATTTGTTCAGTAAATAAAATAAGGCTGTGGCAGATTTTGGCCCCCATCGGGCAACGCCCCCTCCCCCCTGGTCATATAGCCTACCCACCCTGGTGCGACCCTGGCGTTGATCATCGCCAGGGCGACGCCCCCTCCCCCCTGGTCATATCTACCCCCTTCTCACTCCTTTTTGACCATACCTCTGTTTGCATCCCTGCAACCATTCTATTTCATCCTAGACACCCCAGAAAATAGGCTAAAGATGCTAATATCCCTTTAAACCACTCCGGCTTTGCTCTTCACAGTGACAGGAGGCTTTGACCTGTGTGTGTGTGTGTGTGTGTGTGTGTGTGTGTGTGTGTGTGTGTGTGTGTGTGACCTTGTGTTGGCAAGTGTACACATGCAGCCCTATGAGAAGTGGCAGTCAAGTCACAGGTGCTTCCCAGGGGAGTTGCATGTGTGCCCCAAACAAGCACCAAAGTAACTTCACTACTGAGCTATACTGCAGCCCACATGGAACTAGCTATACTGCAGCCCACATGTAAGGAATTTAACTAATGAGCTACAGGTATACTATTCACATGTAGGGAGTTTAACTACTGAGCTATACTGTTCACATGTAAGGAATTTAAACATTTCATTGGGCAAAACCATGATCACATGACACCACTCCACTTACAAGCAATTTCACATGCTTCAGTCTACGCATAAGATACTGTAAACCAAACACATCAAATACAGTTTATAGTCAAGGGTTAAAGTGTGTGTGTGTGTGTGTGTGTGTGTGTGGCAACAAGAATATCACCCCATTCTTCTTCTTCATTAAATATAAAAAATGATAAAATATTTTGTCAGTATATATATTTTCTGTCATACGGTATCCTATCCTACTGTCATGTTCTAGCATGCTTCCAATGGGGAGATAGCAGCAAAAATGTAATATAGACAAAAAGAGTTCCCCCTCCTGCCTAATCCCTCTTTAACTATATAGCTTATAGTATAGTTAATCCCTCTTTAACTATATAGTTTATAGTATAGTTAATCCCTCTTTAACTATATATCTTATAGTATAGTTAATCCCTCTTTAACTATATAGTTTATAGTATAGTTAATCCCTCTTTAACTATATAGCTTATAGTATAGTTAATCCCTCTTTAACTATATAGTTTATAGTATAGTTAATCCCTCTTTAACTATATAGTTTATAGTATAGTTAATCCCTCTTTAACTATATAGCTTATAGTACCTTCATGGTCTGCACATGCCCTGAATCTTATTTCTTATTGGTAGCTCATTTCAGACCTGCTAGTCTACTGTGAACCTACTTGTTGTTTTAATAAAAATTCAAAAAATTTATAGATATTGCCGTTTGCTTGAAGGTATATAACCATACCTTAAACCTTAAACTTTTTCTGTCATTCCCATTACATATATTTATACCAGTGCTTGATCAAATTTCCTATCAATTTCCTATCCCATCAAACTATCTATGGTCAACCTCACCTTAGAAATAAAAGTCTCATCTACATGGATAGAAGAAAATTTGCAATACAAAAAAGTCTTTCCTCAATGTAGATAACCAGCTGAGCAAGTTTCAAGAGGATATCTATTGGTTACAAGCTATTGAGCCATAATGCAGCCTGTGGAGGTGCCTATAAAAGGCATGAAGTGGTCATTCCCATTACAAGCTATGGAGCCATAATGTAGCCTCTGGAGGTGCCTGTAAAGGGCATGAAGTGGTCATTCCCATTACAAGCTATTGAGCCATAATGCAGCCTGTGGAGGTGCCTATAAAAGGCATGAAGTGGTCATTCCCATTACAAGCTATGGAGCCATAATGTAGCCTCTGGAGGTGCCTGTAAAGGGCATGAAGTGGTGATAACATTAGGGTTACAATGATTACTCCAGGTACAAAAAATGCTTGAGGCAAAATGGTGGTGGGCGTTAACGCGCTGTCTAGGCCTGCAGTGTGGGCACATTAATCAAAGACGTTAAGAGTTAGTCTGATTTAGTGTTTGGTAGAGATAACAGCATGTATGGACGTGCACAATGATCAGTGCCTGTTTCCCTGCAATGATCTTTACAGAAAACCACAGTTCGCCAAGCAGTCTCTCAGTAGCGCATAAATCAACTAGCTGATTTACGTTCGTTACCCAGTGTAGCCCATACAGTAGCGCTAGCTGCAGTATTTGCAATCATTTGTTGCTTATAGTACAACTAAGTAACATAATTAACAACTAATTGTGATTAAGCATGATATTTAGAATTGGGACGCAAACGCGCCAAATCTGTCACACACACACTCTCTCCCTACCTCTGGCTCCCCATCTTTGCATATGTTGCCGGTGGCGATCCGCACCGCACACGGGTCTCGAATCCGCCACCCTGCAAGCTATAAACTCCCGGTATGGGAGTGGGACGCTCTAACCAACTGAGCTAAAAGCCCGAGCTTCTAACTCAGTGTGTTAGAAGCGCCCATGGAATTGGGTGATGAGGATTTACACGTACTACCGCCGAGCTAGCCGGCCTCCGTTACACATATGCGTTTAGACTATTCCTTATTGATTTGCCATAGTAGACAGGTCTGCAATCTTTTTTACTTCTTGTAAGCCTGCATTTTTTTACATTATAGAGTTGGGATAAAACCTTTTTTGGCCAGCAATAATAGCCAATGGCTGAGTCATTTTCATCATAACGCCAGTTTTCCCAAAATAACCCCAATCAAAACCAACTTATTTTACATTTACTTTTAAATGAAGTCTTCCTCACTCCGGTGGAATGATATTTATTAATATTTATACATTTTTGTTTGGGTGTCTCTGTAAACTTCACAGACTTCATAGGAAAACTGTTATCTCCCATAAAAGCTTGTCCATTGTCACGTCCATACATGACAAAGCTTGTCAAATCCATAACGCAAATTGAAATGCTTTTATTCTTATGATGTAATTCATTATATGTTTTTTCTGTGTTTGCCTGTATTCAACCATAGGGAGCCGAAGTCACGCCCTCTTCCACGTTAGCATAGGGTCCTATTGAGCCTATTAAAATGAACCAACAGATACCTATAACTTCTGGTCCGCTGTGGTATGCGTCATGGGTTTCACATATAATGTTTATAATGTTTAAACTTACATTTTAAGCTTCACAAACGTAAAAAATAAATTGATTGTAGACGAACTTCAAAAGTTACGTTACATAACACAACAAACATAGTCTTGATTGGCATGAATGGTTATCATTTAAATTCACATGCAACATACGTGTGACT
Source organism: Sardinella longiceps (assembly GCA_027497455.2). Classification (NCBI taxonomy): domain Eukaryota; kingdom Metazoa; phylum Chordata; class Actinopteri; order Clupeiformes; family Clupeidae; genus Sardinella; species Sardinella longiceps. Next base: position 39,606 of record JAODXP020008061.1, on the reverse strand, counting down.
CAAGTTATAAATCAAAGTGGACCAAAAAGTCACATTTATTTGTCCATTCACTTTTTTTTCAATAGGTCCCTATGCTAATCTGGAAGTTAGCGTGACTTCAGTTCCCTATGGATTTTGCATATCATATAGAACAAAATTGTGAAATACTGCTAGGCTTACAGAAGTTTCGATATAGAAAATAAATAATTTGTTTGTGGAGATTGGAGACAATTCAGACGTTGTGATATGATTTCACGTCCTGGGTTGCTTCGGGGAACAGCGATTACAGCAGGATATTTATGCAGACACGCTTATTCTATAGCTAGATTTTAATCCTCTCTCTACGAAAATAACTCTGTTTGCATGACCATCAAAAGCTTCAGGGAAGTCGCTCACAAACAAGTCAAACAAATATATATATAAATATCCCATCAAAAACAGCAGGGAAGTCGCTCAGAAACAGGTCAAACGAAAATAACTCTGTTGCACGACCATCAAGAGCTTAAGGGAAGGCGCTCACAAACAAGTCAAACAAATGGGTAGCCAACCAGAGATCTGAAAACCAACATGATTGTCTCATCATCACACTGCTTAAAATCCGGTTTCCCATTTTACAGAAATCCCCACTGCTCGGAATTTTCAAAAGCAGCCACTTCAGGGACTGGAGCCTGTCTACATCAGGGAAGGGTCACGCTGGCCCAGCCTGTCTATATCAGGGAAGGGTCACGCTGGCTCAGCGGACAAGAGCGTCCAACGAGCGTCATGGTCATACCATAAATCCAGGGATCCGGGATTCGAGTCCAACCCACGGCCATTTCCTGATTTCCAGACCCTTACCCAACTTTCCCTCCCACTCATTTCCTGTCACTCTCTCTACTGCACTATGGAAGCACTATTATTTACAATTAATTAATATATTATGTATAAAATTATCTAACATATTAATTTAAGTATCTGCCAGTTATTTCTTGTAATGTCAGACACAATATCATACTGCTTTTTTCGGCTGGTAAGGACTTATAATGTAATTGACAGTTACCTCATAAACTAATTTCTCCATTGCTAAACTAATTCTTTGTTACAAAACAGCGCCCGCTGTTCCACGCAGGCTCCAGGATAGAGAATTGCTACTGCTCACTACGGTCACTACGGTAAGCGTGCTACATCATTTCCTCTCTCATTCAGACTCAGATTTACACGCTAGTGCCACACTAGTTGTGAGCTCATAGTTTTTCATCCTAAATCTACTTTATTTTAGCCCTCAACTTAACGCTAGATTTAATTACTGTCCTTACAACTTGTTCTGTCTGCACCATGTCCTCTCCTTCCTCCTCTACCCCTATCCGTTGTCCGGGATGTCAAATGTTTAGTTACTCGTCAGCCTCCTTTAGTGGTACCGATACTTGTAACAACTGTAGGAAACTAGCTAGCATGGAGGCAAGGCTATCGGTGCTGGAAGCCCGCTTCCTCACGTTAGCCGACATCATTAGGCTAGAAGACCGCATCCACACGTTAGACAAGCTAGTGCCAGTTAGCAACTCAGCCCCCTTAGCAAGTGTGGATGCACCAGTTGCGAGCTCATCCCCTAGAGAGCTAGAACTAGCTAGCGAGCCGGCAGCTTCTCCCCCGCAGCGGGATCAGGGTCGTTTTGTCACGGCTAGGCGCAGAAAAGCCGGCAAAATAAACCCCACTGCACTCCAACCACCACCGCTTCACCTATCTAACCAATTTAGTCCTCTGAGTGACTCACCGAGTAACTCTACCAACCATAAAACTCTGGTGATTGGCGGGTCGTCAGTCAGATATGTGAAGCTAGAAACGCCCTCGGCCATAGTCACTTCAATCTCAGGGGCCAGAGCTAGCGACATCGAATCCTATTTAAAAGTACTGGTGGCTAAACGTAACGTTAGGTACTCTCGTATTGTTATCCACACCGGTGCTAACGATGTTCGGCTTAGACAGTCGGAGATCACCAAAATGAGTTTTATGTCCCTGTGTGGGTTGGCACAAACGATGTCTGACTCTGTAACTTTCTCTGGTCCCCTACCTCTTAACCTCGGGGAGGAAATAAGCAGCAGAATTTCCGACCTGAACCGATGGCTGTCTAAATGGTGTGCCGATAATAACGTGGGGTTTATTGACAACCATAGGTCATTCTGGGGAAAACCTGAACTTATGAATCGAGACGGTCTCCATCCCTCGCGGAGGGGAACCGGTCTCCTTTCTAGGAACATCGACCGGCATCTAACCGCGGCATGTTCCTGATATACCAGAGTTTGGTTCAGGTGGCAGGATTACTGTCTTACACAGTTCCCTGCCGCGTCGCCGTGATATTAGCAGAAGTCAGGTCCCCTTAGGGAGAGTGTCCACGAGATATAGAGGCATTAACCATAGTAACCTCATACACATAAAACCAGAAGCAAACTATAAGCATAGCCAACAGTCAAAATTGAAGTTTGGCTTGTTGAATACTCGCTCACTCTCGTCAAAATCGACGCTAGTAAACGAACTCATTACTGATAATCATATTGACATACTTTGCCTCACTGAAACCTGGCTAAAACCAGACGAATACCTATCGCTAAATGAAGCCACTCCCCCAGTCATTCAAACTTCCACACACCGCGCCAACGCGGGCGTGGAGGTGGGGTAGGCACTATCTACAATTCTAGCTGTAGTATGGCTCCCAAGCTCGAACATAAGTTCAATTCTTTCGAGGTACTCGTCCTCAACCTTATTCAACCTGGAGCTAAGCCATTAACTATTGTAACATTGTATAGACCTCCAGGGCCATACACTGAATTCCTAACTGAATTCTCTGACTTTATATCCACATTAGTTGTTAAATCAGATACAATAGTCATCTTGGGTGATTTTAATATTCACATGGATGTTGCACACAACAGCCTGACAGCTGCATTCCAATCTCTTATTGAGCACATTGGCTTCTGTCAAAATGTAAATGCACCTACACATAAAGACAACCACACTATCGACCTTGTACTAACTTATGGTACTCAAGTAGAACAACTTACAATTGCACCCCAACCAACATTGACTGACCACTACCTTATTACTCTAGAAATACCAGTCGACCATGTAGCGCAAAATGTAACCCACTACTACACTAGAGGCATAACGCCTAAAACCACTGACGATTTCATTGGAAAAATTCCTGACCTTACACCAACACGCTATGATAGTCCTATCCCATCACCAACACATATCGACCAATTTACTGATCATGTTATGAACACATTACATTCAACACTTGACTTAATTGCTCCACTTAAAAAGAAAACAAGGAAGGTAGAAAAAACTGCCCCTTGGTACACCACACATACACGTACATTAAAACAGGCTGCTCGCAGACTAGAAAGGAAATGGCTCAACACTAAACTCGAAGTATTTCACATTGCCTGGAGAGAGAGCCTGAAAGAATACAAGACTGCACTGAACAATGCTAAAACAGCTTATTATTCCTCGCTTATACATGAACACAAAGACGATCCAAAATTCCTCTTCAACACTATATCAAATTTGACAAAAAGTAAGACTGAAGTAACTCAGTCCATTCCAAGTCACCTCAGCAGTGACGACTTCCTGAATTTTTTCAATGAAAAAATTGAAACCATACGACTTAAAATTAGCAACATGCCTACAGCCTCTCTACTAACTACTGATAGCTGTAGCCAACCCGTAGCATACCTTGACTCCTTTATGCCCACTGATACATTAGAAATTTCTTCTCTCATTACTAAAGCGAAGGCGTCAACATGCCTACTTGATCCTATTCCTACTCACCTCCTCAAGGCAGCCTTTACACCGCTAGCTGAGACATTACTTGAAATTATCAATAGCTCACTCCTAGCGGGACATGTACCAACTACTTTCAAGACATCAGTCATTAAACCATTGATTAAAAAAACAAACCTTGACCCTGATCTTCTGGCTAATTACAGACCTATATCCAACCTTCCTTTTATATCCAAAATTCTAGAAAAAATTGTGTTCAAACAAATTTGTCGCTTCCTAGACGAAAACAAAATCCAGGAAGTCTTCCAATCAGGATTTAGAGCTAATCACAGCACTGAAACAGCCTTAGTTAAAGTCTTCAACGACCTCCTTCTTTCCATGGACAATGGTAATGTATCCATATTAATCTTACTTGATCTTAGTGCAGCTTTTGACACCATTGACCACGATATCCTACTACACAGACTCGAACATACGATAGGCATTAGAAATTCAGCACTAGCTTGGTTCAAATCCTACCTCACTGATCGATACCAATTTGTACATGCTCACAACGTCTCATCTTATCATGCTAAAGTTAAATATGGCGTTCCGCAAGGCTCAGTACTGGGCCCCCTACTATTCTCTCTATATATGCTACCTCTGGGTGAAATCATTAGGAAACATGGCATTGCATTTCACTCATACGCAGATGATACACAGCTTTATCTCTCTATGAAGCCTAGCGACTGTACTCCGACAACCAAACTTAATGCCTGTCTTGAAGACATTAAAGTCTGGATGTCAAAAAATTTCTTATGCTTGAACTCAGATAAAACTGAAGTTATGATGATTGCCTCTAAACAACTGAAGGACACCTCGCTTCACCATCATAGCTCACTTAGCAGTCCTACACTCTCATTTAGCTCACAAGTGAAAAATCTGGGGGTACGTATTGATCAAGACCTCTCCCTGAATAGCCATGTAAAGCACATTTCTAAAACATAATTTTTTCACCTTAGAAACATTGCTAAGGTTAGGAAGTTCCTGTCCTTTGAGGATGCTGAAAAACTTATACATGCATTTGTTACCTCCAGACTCGACTACTGCAATGCTCTGTTCTCAGGGTGCAGTAACACCTGCATTAAAAGTCTACAGCTAATCCAAAATGCAGCAGCTAGAACACTCACTAGAACTAAGAAATATGAACATATTTCTCCCATTCTAGCATCTCTACACTGGCTTCCTGTCAAAAGTCGAATTGACTTCAAAATCCTTCTCATGACGTATAAGGCACTTAATGGCTTAGCTCCTGCATATATTACAGATTTACTTGTTCCATACCATCCAGCAAGACCTCTGAGATCTCAAAATGCTGGCCTCCTTGAAAAAGTGACCATATCTAAAACTACAATTGGGGGAAGAGCTTTTGCCTATCGAGCACCTCTTCTATGGAATTCTATTCCTCCCTACATTCGCGAAGCGGACACTCTCAATACCTTTAAGTCTAGACTTAAAACCTTCCTTTTGACATTTCCTATAATTAGGAGTGGGCCATGGCATATCACCACTCCTCTTGGGCTTTCTTGGGAGGGCTACCTCTGCTGTTTTTCCAAGGCGGCCACTGACCACCCCCTTCTGGGTTGGTGAGATGCCATGTACCATACCTTAGTTATGCTGCGATAGCCTAGTGCTGCCACCTTCTGCACACTTGCCATCCTGTACAACCCTCTTTCTCCTCTCTCTCTCTCTCCCTCTCCTCACTCTAGCTAGATTATATGACGCATATCATGAAGTGATATCCTCCTAGATTGGCCTAATCCTCTTGTTTCTGTTTCTCTTTGTTTCTCTTGCCTCCTCTGCCCCGACGCACTGGCTGAGTGATGAACCTCCCGTACCTCCCTGCCACCAACCCTACCCCACTACGGATGCTGACCAACCTCCCCGGAGCCACACACCATGACCATCCCCCTTTTCTCTGAGGCCCGTGATGGAACTGGCCTGATGGCCCCCTGATGACCACTACTTAGATGGCGACCAACACCCAATGAACTCTGATCCCACTCCAAATACTGACTAATCCCACACTCCAACTACTGACTCCATCCCTTGGCCCTGACTGTCGCACAAACTATGTGTATATCATCTCTGACTACATTCAGTACTCATACTGTTTCGTGTTAACCATGGTCAATCTATGCATCAGACTTTACGGATACTTTATTAGGCCCCAGGCAGGTAGGCTGAGTCCATGAGGCGTGGATCTGCCCAAGGTTTCTTCCTACATAACAAACTATTTACAAAGCGAGGGAGTTTTTCCTTGCCCCTGATTCTCATGGATGCTTCCCGTACTGTCTGTAAAGCGCCGCGAGACAATGTACTGTATTTGTGCGCTCTACAAATAAAATTGAATTGAATTGAATTGAATAGATCAAATGCGGCCGCATGTTTGCGTTTAGAGGCACGCTAATTTTGCATGGGGTAAGCGCTGTTTGCCTTATCTGTTTGAGGATTGATAAATACATCGCAAAACAAGGAAGGACTGCTATTACCGTTGTCGCATAAACAGACGCTGCGCAAATTGCCTAGTCTTAGTAAATGAGGGCCTCAGAGTAGGGAGTTGGAGCATCTTAATAGCATCTTAACCTGGGTCGCTAACAATCTCTAGCTTGATACAAAACGCACAAGTCTGAAGAGCATCTTAACCTGGGTCGCTAACAATCTCTAGCTTGATACAAAACGCACGAGTCTGTAGAGCTTGTCAGACACAGGAGTCTGCGACCAGAGATGCTTCTCTGCTAGTGGAGATGTTCCTCTGCTTGTGGAGATGTTCCTCTACTAGTGGAGATGTTCCTCTACTAGTGGAGATGTTCCTCTGCTACAGGAGATGTTCCTCTGCTTGTGGAGATGTTCCTCTGCTAGTGGAGATGTTCCTCTACTAGTGGAGATGTTCCTCTGCTTGTGGAGTGGGGTGTGTAGGGGAGATGGTCATTGTCCATTATAGACAGCAGTCTGCTCAGCGGGATTCTATCTGTACCTGAAGTCAGTATCCTCAAAAGTCTGCTCAGTGGCCATCTATCTGTGCCTGAAGTTAGTATCCTCAGAAGTCTGCTCAGTGAAGTCAGTATCCTCAGAAGTCTGCTCAGTGGCCATCTATCTGTGCCTGAAGTTAGTATCCTCAGAAGTCTGCTCAGTGAAGTCAGTATCCTCAGCTCCCTGCGGTCCTCACCAGTCTGCCCTGTCTATGGTAACACATCAACTGAAGCGCAACACATGCAAATGCATTCAAATAATCTGTTTTCATCCACTAACCCTCACCTTAACTGTTAGGGTGTTTTTACACTTGGTCCCTTTCAAGTGAACCGAACTCAGTCTTCTAACAGGCACATCAAGGGTTAATCCACCTTCCTCAAACAGATCTAATTTGTACTGGCATTGATTGATTGATTGATTGGTTAGAGAGCACATTACTGGGCTGGTGCACTGATGGTCCTCACATCTGTGGACAAATACATATACTTTTCAGGCGGTGTGTGACCGTCTAGCGGCGCATGTCTGTGATGTTTTAAAAGGCACCATAGAGGGAGGGACCACCCCTGGTCTTACATATATCTAAGCCAGCAATGCAAGTTCCTGTGTTTGTGAGAGCCACTAATGCCGAGCACCTAACCTGTGTAATGTTGTCTTTGTACTTGGTGTACCAGCCTGGAGGCCTATATGACTTGGAAATAGCTTACAGACAGACAGACAATATACAAACTTCTACTGAATTAGTTTACAGACAGACAGACAGACAATATACAAACTTCTACTGAATCATTTTTGTAATAACAACCATTAGTCTGCAATTTAATAGCTTAGATTTACTGAAAATAAAACATTTTCTGATGCTCACAGATGAGTGAGAAGCTAACATCACAGCATTATTTACGCTAAGCTAACACCACAGCATTATTTACGCTAAGCTAACATCACAGCATTATTTACGCTAAGCTAACATCACAGCATTATTTACGCTAAGTTAACACCATAACATTATTTACACTAAGCTACCATCCCAGTATTATTTACGCTAAGCTAACACCATAGCATTATTTACGCTAAGCTAACATCCCAGTATTATCTACGCTAAGCTAACATCACAGCATTATTTACGCTAAGCTAACACCATAACATTATTTACACTAAGCTAACATCCCAGTATTATTTACGCTAAGCTAACACCATAGCATTATTTACGCTAAGCTAACATCCCAGTATTATCTACGCTAAGCTAACATCACAGTATTATTTACGCTAAGCTAACACCACCGCATTATTTCCTCTAGTTTAAGCTAACACCACAGCATTATTTCCTCTAGTCTAAGCTAAGACCACAGCATTATTTCCTCTAAGCTAACACCACAGCATTATTTCCTCTAAGCTAACACCACAGCATTATATCCTCTAGTCTAAGCTAACACCACAGCATTTACGCTAAGCTAACACCACAGCATTATTTCCTCTAAGCTAACACCACAGCATTATTTCCTCTAAGCTAACACCACAGCATTATATCCTCTAGTCTAAGCTAACACCACAGCATTATTTCCGTAAAGCTAACACCACAACATTATTTCCTTTAGTCTAAGCTAACACCACAGCATTATTTACACTAAGCTAATATCACAGCATTATTTATGTTAAACTTCTAATGTATCTGCACCAGGCCAACAGACGTGCTGAAATGTGGATGCAATGCATGCTGGGACTGAGGAGGACTTGTGCTGCTGCTCGGCTGGACCTACTTCCTGACTGTCCAAGAGGCTGATGCACTGAGAACACATCCTGACAGGCTGATGCAAGGGAACTTGTGGGGTGACTGAGAACACATCCTGACAGGCTGATGCAAGGGTTAGGGTTAGGGTTAGTGACTGAGAACACATCCTGACAGGCTGATGCAAGACTGAGAACACATCCTGACAGGTTGATGTAGTGGAACCTGTGCCTGTTTTAGACGCTGATTTAGTGGATTTGGGCTTTTTAAAGAGGCTGATGCAGTGCAGCTTGTAAGGTGTTTGAGAAGCCATCCTGCTCAAACAGCTGCTGTTTTTGTCTTGTGATAAGAACAGCAACCCCGATCCATAGCAGTGCTGATGTCCTTATCTCAAGCAGATTGGTCAAAGCATTTATTAACTTTTGCGCTTCTATTCACTTCTTTGTGTACGTTGCAAGTGCACTTTTACACTATCAGCATATACTAGGCAGAGCAAAAGGGCAAAGAAAGACACAAGGGTCTGTGTGACGCTTTGCAGTGCTTTGATCCATTTTTAGAATTCAAATGAAACAAGATGAAAATTGGTTAGTGTTCAGTAGCACAACAAAACATACACGTAGGCACACAGACATATGACATCCACACATACTGTTCATAGTCCCTCTGCATCCACACATACTGTTCATAGTCCCTCTGCATCCACACATACTGTTCATAGTCCCTCTGCATCTACACATACTGTTCATAGTCTCTCTATCTATCTATCTATCTATCTATCTATCTATCTATCTCTGCATCTACACATACTGTTCATAGTCTCTCTATCTATCTATCTATCTATCTATCTATCTATCTATCTCTGCATCTACACATACTGTTCATAGTCTATCTATCTATCTATCTATCTATCTATCTATCTATCTCTGCATCTACACATACTGTTCAGTCTCTCTATCTATCTATCTATCTCTGCATCTACACATACTGTTCATAGTCTCTCTATCTATCTATCTATCTATCTATCTATCTATCTATCTATCTCTGCATCTACACATACTGTTCATAGTCTATCTATCTATCTATCTATCTATCTATCTCTGCATCTACACATACTGTTCATAGTCTATCTATCTATCTATCTATCTATCTCTGCATCTACACATACTGTTCATAGTCTATCTATCTATCTATCTATCTATCTATCTCTGCATCTACACATACTGTTCATAGTCTCTCTGCATCTACACATACTGTTCATAGGCCTTCTGCTCAGGAATCTACAGAGAAAACTTTAACAGGAAAATAGGCCTGGCTACAGACCTCAGGGCACGGTCCTTAAGGTGGCAAGTACAGACCTCAGGGCACGGACCTTAAGGTGGTTAGTACAGACCTCAGGGCACGGACCTTAAGGTGGCTAGTATGGACCTTAAGGTGACTAGAACAGACCTCAGGGCACGGACCTTAAGAGTCAGCTTGAAAAGTCTCACTTCCTCTCTTGCCTCCTTGTGATGAGAAGTTGTGCCGTCACATAAATGCATTGAATGTTTGTGTGAATGTGAATGTGAATGTGAAGGCCTCATGGGATTGCAGGATAGAAATTGTAGGAGGTGCATGCATGCCCCTTATTCAGAATGCTATGAGAAGCATAATACTGTATGTCTGATTCAGAATGCTATGAGAAGCATAATACTGTATGTCTGATTCAGAATGCTAGAGAGGCATAATACTGTATGTCTGATTCAGAATGCTATGAGAAGCATAATACTGTATGTCTGATTCAGAATGCTATGAGAAGCATAATACTGTATGTCTGATTCAGAATGCTATGAGAGGCATAATACTGTATGTCTGATTCAGAATGCTATGAGAGGCTAGCCTGGCACGCCCTCCCAGTGACGTAACACCTTCGGCGTTGTTGTCACTGGTCTGGCCAGCTGCTAATCGGGCAGGATTTCTGAATTCCCCTAAACGGGGGAACTGCCCCCTCTTGTTCGAGAACCAATCAACTTTGAGCAGTTCCAACAGCTCTCAGTCCTGTTTAAGCAATTCCCTTCGCGTCGCATACGTCAGAGGAAAGAGTGGTGTGATTGGTTTTGCTTCGGCACAGCATTTTTTAACATCGACCAGTAGCAAACCGAGGCATTTCAGGGAGGCGGGTCAACCATGCGCTTTGAGAAACTTTGTTGTACAGGCTCTTGGTCAGACCAAAGTCTCGTAGAGCTTTGAAAGTCGATCAGGCTAATGAGAAGCATAATACTGTATGTTTAACCAATAGCACATTGCCAATACGGAATTGGGCTGGCCTAAAGCTTTTCCCCAGGTTAGCTAAAGCATTGGGGACTTTTAAACATTGCTCAGTAACAGCAGCAGCACAAGCTAAACCATTGTCTCTGATGTCGCATACATAACATAGTTGGCCCCAAAGTGCTTCACAACATACCACCATGAGGTAAAAGACACATTAAAACATAAACATAAATTAAACATGATGCATAAATGCATAAAATAAAAGGTGCAGCAAAAGGCAATTCAAAAGAATAATTTATGTAAAAGGACTTGACATCACTAAAAAAGAGATAAAAATACAATAAAACTGACCATTTCTGAATGAATAGTAATAATAAAATAAACTAAAAAATTTAAAACCTCAGAGTGCTAAAAGCAAGAGAGAAAAAGTGCGTCTTTAAATGAGATTTGAAACAGTCAGTGGTGGGAGAGGATCTGATGTGTGCAGGTAGACTGTTCCAGAGCTTGGGAGCAGCAACAGAAAAAGCTCTCTCCCCTTTGGTTTTTCGGCGTGTACGAGGTACTGAAAGCTGCTGTTGAGATGAGGACCTTAGAGATCTGGGGCCACAACATGGTGTGAGAAGTTCCAAAATGTACATAGGGGCCTGGTTATTAAAAGCCATAATTCAGCCCCGCTTTGGCTGTGGTCCACCTCAGGGCCGGCCTGGGGTCATTTGAGCAACAGCCCGGTCCAGCACCCACAATGGATTTCAGTTAAGTTTACTTGACCAGACGTTGCATTAAAACAGTGTCAAGGATAACTGTCACAGACTTATTTCCAGTGTTGTCCATGATATACTTATAAAATGGAACCTGTTCATCATATTCTCCATGGTTTTGTGGTGCTGCTCCTGAATGCTAAACTTGTGCTGGAGTCAGCCACACTATTTGTTTCTATGCATAAACACAGGCAGGGAATTTGACTAGGAAGCCATTACCACAGGCTACCACAGGACTTCCATTAACAAAGTGCTTTGTTTGCTCTCAGCCAAGGTCAGGACAATCACTTTGACTAAATGAACAGATGGGAGGCTATTGAAAACACATTCATTTTCCCTTGAACTGTTTCTCTCTGTGTGTGTGTGTGTGTGTGTGTGTGTGTGTGTCTGTAAGTTGAAGCCTGAAGGCATAAACAAAATAAACAAATGTACTCGCAATAAATGGAAAACAAAATGATTGAACCATCAACTAACACTAAATAATTGGGGCATAACAACTGACTTTCAGTTTCATTTCAATATACCCCATTCAGTCAGCATTAGTAATCAGCTTGTTACACGGTCTATGTAGCATCACATTTTCTCATTCTTTTTCTCAAAGACAACATTCAAGGCTGCTCACAGCGGACTTCTCCTTTAATAGCAATAGCAATAGCAATGTGCTTAGCAGCATGTGTGGTAGTCTTCACAGCGGACTTCTCCTTTAATAGCAATAGCAGCATGTGTGGTAGTCTTCACAGCGGACTTCTCCTTTAATAGCAATGTGCTCAGCAGCATGTGTGGTAGTCTTCACAGCGGACTTCTCCTTTAATAGCAATAGCAATGTGCTTAGCATTTACATTTACATTTACATTTATGCATTTGGCAGACGCTTTTATCCAAAGCGACTTACAAAAGAGGGATAACAATCAAACTGCAACATGATACAAATAAATGCCTACTAGGAGTGCCATTTGCTAATAAGAGCGCAAGTGCAAGAGATTAGAAGTGCTTGGTCGGAGTATTCCAGGTAATTTGAGGAACTAGGACAACAGATACTCTTGAAAGAGCTGGGTCTTCAAGAGTCTCTTGAAAGTAGAAAGAGTGTCTGTTGTTCTGATAGTCTTGGGAAGACTATTCCACCAGTTAGGAACAATGCATGAGAAGAGCCTAGATTGACCTGTGCGTGGTGTTAGTCGTTCTAAGCAGCGATCCTTGGTTGAGCGGAGCGATTGGAGCATGTGTGGTAGTCTTCACAGCAGACTTCTCCTTTAATAGCAATAGCAATAGCAGCATGTGTGGTAGTCTTCACAGCGGACTTCTCCTTTAATAGCAATAGCAATGTGCTCAGCAGCATGTGTGGTAGTCTTCACAGCGGACTTCTCCTTTAATAGCAATGTGCTCAGCAGCATGTGTGGTAGTCTTCACAGCGGACTTCTCCTTTAATAGCAATAGCAATAGCAATGTGCTCAGCAGCATGTGTGGTAGTCTTCACAGCGGACTTCTCCTTTAATAGCAATGTGCTCAGCAGCATGTGTGGTAGTCTTCACAGCAGACTTCTCCTTTAATAGCAATAGCAATAGCAATGTGCTCAGCAGCATGTGTGGTAGTCTAGGAGACGCCCCATAGGAGCCCTTAGAAGAAATGTGGAGTACTCTAAAGTTTTATTCAAGAAATAAAAGTTGCATTTTGGGCAACTTGCATGATTAAGTATTAATAGATTTCGTCGTTGCGTCGTGCGTGTGTGGACCCTGATACACAAGCCCTGTCTCGAAGGCAGATTGATGCATCTGTTAGTATGTGGAGTGTGCCTATGTGGTAGGCCTAGGCTACTACATTTGGGGATGGGGGTCCGCGAGCAGACTGTCTTGCAGAAAAGGGGTCCTTGGGCTAAAAAAGGTTGAAGCCCCTGGTTTAGAGGGGTTAATGGCTTCCCTATGTACAACAGACTCAAAGGTATTGGCCGTATACGCATATTGCAATAGCGCTGCACATTACCATATGCATGGCTAGTGAAGAGGGGGAGGATGGGACCTGTCTAAATGTATATTTTCTGACACACTGAGGGTGTATATTTGGAACATGAGTGGTTTAGTGGTGTTAGTTTTGTAGCACTGCCACATAGAAGGAGTCACGTTGTTATCTGTAGAATGGAACATGTTGTATTATTATTGAACATGTAAATTTGTGAACTCCCTTCAACCTTTTCCATCCATGTCTGTAACCTGTATTTAAATATGGATGTAAATCTGTCTGTCTGTGATCTATATTCAGAATGAATGGCCATTGTCCTTTGTTTGTTTTGTCTGATCAGCTGGCTAACAGCTAACTTGTCAATTTGCATCAGCTGACTTGTCTGTCGGCATGATGTGTGGTGTTTGAATGGGATAAATGGCGCGGAAGTCTGCAAGATGGGGAGCTTTTTAGATTCTACAGGGAGTCTAAGAGGGACCTGTTAAAAGCCTCCATAACAAACCTTTCCAAAGTGGAATAACGTTGCATGCATAAACTCACTGGAGCCACAGAGCCGAACATCAAACGTCTGTGTTTTGACCGGTGAGACAGATCCTTTCTGTTTTTCGTTTGCTGGGTGTTCATTCAAAGCACGTTGATTTTTCTCCTTGGGTTTTGCTTCGTGAGTGCATTATATTTTTTGCCTTGTGTGGAGGATTATCAGGATTGTGTTGGAGAAGTCTATTTTGTTTTTTTCTACGAAAATTTTGCATGATCGGATGTTTTTTCCTTTGGAGAGACTGGGCCGTGGTTTGGAAGTGATTTGAGTGCACGCATAGTCTGCGCGTTCTTGTGGGAACTGCAATTGAGCGAGACTGTCTGTGTGTAATTTGTGTGCTGGCCAGCTTTGGGTTGAAATATACCTGATTGATGTAATTGATATATTCTGTTGACTTCCCATGAAACATTAGTTCTTCTATTAAATCAATCAGAGCCCGCCCTTCCAAAATAGTAATAGTCCGAGATATTAAAGGCAGAGCGTTACAGTTTCCCCTTAATGCCAAATGTCCAAATGCATGTCTCTATATGCAGGTCATCAGTACCAGATAGCCTATGTATCGGTAGCAAAGGGAGAAGGAGGGTGGGTGAAAAAAAGGTCAAATTGTGAGTGTGTTATGTGTATGTATGGTTTATGGGCTCTAATATGTTTCCCCTCACTGCTACTGGCCTAACAGTCACCGGCAGCCCAAACAGCCCAATTTGCAATCACTGTCGTTCCATGCAATGTTATATCACATCCTGGGGGTGTATGCTTTCAGAAAATATATGGAATATAAGGTGAAATTAGTTTCTCCTTCATGCTTCAGACCAAAGTATATAACTTGGGCACATTTTCTGCCAAAATTCAACCAAATCCCATTCATTTCAATGGGAAATTAATTCATTTCCAAATTATGCAAATTGCCCCAAGTGTGGCAAGTAGCAACTAAGAAAAATCTCATGCCCTATGCCTACAGATCACATATCAGTCATAAAACTTTAGGGTACTTAATATTTCTGGTAAATTTCTCCTAGACTATTGCCAGCCCAAATAAAACATAGGGCCCTCTATGCCATACCTATGGGACCTGTAACTGGGTTACAACATGATGGCCTTTTGGCCAATCAGAGGGCAGGACAGTTGAAACTGAGTTGGCCAGACTCGATTTGTGGCTCTGAGATGTCTGTGACCACAGCGCCACCCTGTGGTGAAGGAATCTACATGTCAGTATTCAGCAGCTGCAGAATGATGGCTGCACAGCGCCACCCAGTGGTGAATTCTGGGTGATGGCCTCTGCTTCTCCGCCTGTTGTCCACAGCAACCAGGGATTGCAAACTAAAATTTCTTGTGGTCATTTGGAAATGGCAGTCAGGGTCTTTCCATGTTAGTTTACTCCACTGACTCACGACCGGAGCACAGTGGAACTGCAGCTTGAATTGCAGGTTCATAGGGAGAGCTATGGTTCCACGTTAAAGGAGCTGTCTGCAGGATTGTGGCCAAAATTGGTACTACAATCATTTTCAAAATATTTTGCTGTCTCCATCTTTCAAAAGCAACTCTTTTACATATCCTTGTTTTATTTCTCACTTTGTCATGATGTATTTCGGAAGAATAATGAGGCCTTGACAATGAAATAACACAAACACCACTTGAAATGACAATGTAAACACTATTTGTGGGCTGCAACTTAGCTTTTCAAATGCGAATATTCTGGCTGGACTACAACTGTCAGTGATATCAGTGTTTAAAATGAACATGATTCCTTCATGTCTGGTGGCTTTTCAAGGTCATTTTAGGATTATTTGGAATATATTTCTTCCACACAGCTCCTTTAATGGCTATGAGGTCATGACTCTGTCCGTAAGTTAATGGCTATGAGGCCATTCTATCTTTTCATGTACTCGTAATTTGCCTGAAATGACATTCTCTAGTAATAATTAATACCTTCATGGTTATGAGGCCATTCTATCTAGTTGTATAGAAAACCTTCATGATTCTGTCCGCAGGTTTCCACAGTCCCATGATGCTTAGCGCGAAATGTGGGAGAAACTTCGGTTTCTGTGAATCAATGTTATCAAATGGCATGCCATCCACAATCAAATTACTTTATATATCAATATAAATGTAATATATAATGTTATATATCAAATGGCATACCATCCACAATCAAATTACTTTTCCTAAGGGGGAAAAAAAAAATTCTTGCTTTTTTTTTTTTCTATTGTCTTCATTTGAAAAAAATCAAGAAACCACAAACATTGTGGCTTACGATATTTGTGTATTGATGTTGAATTCAAGTAAGTTAACCGTCTACATTACATGATAGTAACTGCTAGCTGCATTACAACTAAGATATATGGATATGACAACTTCATAGTGGGGGGAAGCGTCAATATCTGCTTGAACAGTACAGTCAGTTCATCAGCTACCTAAGTGTTTGATAGCTTGCTGCTTGCAGAATGGAAATTCGGCCCTCACTCAAGTGGCTTTTATCAAGAGAGGTTGCTACGGTAAGGGGACCCGACAGCCTTAGTTCAGGGAGAGCTACTTATGCTAAATTCAACTTTCAACTAAAGCCAAACTAAACTTTGGCTACTTGTTTGAAGATGTTGATGGACACATTTTAACATTTGTTACCAAATAAATAAATACTTGTGTTAAATACCATTAACTACAATAAATCATTTTCTGCCGCCAAACCGCATTTAATTTAATTGTGGTGTAGCTTCAGAAGGCATCTGTAGGCTATGCCTCATATTAAACATTTAAATCAAGTGAGAATTGTTTCGTGTGTGCTTTCCTCAGTGTGTGTATTATTACATATTGATCAGATACACACAAACACCAGACTGCAATATCATTTTCCCATATTGATTCATTACAGCTCCAAATGAAGAAATATGTTGAGGCATACATTAAAACAAAAGGCCATCTGACATTGTGGCAAAAATCATCTGCATCTTTCAGAGCTCTGAGACCAGCTCAGTACACACAGGTCACACACACACACACACACACACACACATCCCTGGATGGACTATGTGCTTTGGAGTTCATGGTTCTTCTTGTCATCCGGTGCTCCCTCCTCCTTTAACATGTGACTGAGAGCAGCAGGGATCTCTGGAGCATCACTGGGAAACTCCTTTTCATCATCTGATAACAATGGGGAATAACAATGAGACATTAGTTAGCAGCACCTGGAAGCGAGGAGGAGCAGCTAGGTTATTAGCTATTTCAACATTAACAGCTATACCAGGTTAGTTTAAAGGAAAGCTTTTAGTCTTTTCTCAGTTAACTTTACAATATGCTGAGATAACTTGTAATTGTTATTTCCTTTAAGGTCCACCGACTTCTGACATAGATGTCACATCTACACGCTCATCAAGTTCCTGTCATCAACATGGATCAGCACCTCCAGTTGGCCCAGCTGAGTGAGTGGTCTCCTATTCTGTCTGACTCTGAAAGGACTGATTTGGTAAGCGGAGGACCACTGCCAGTAAGTGAAAACTTCACATTCCCCAAAAAATCAGACGGCCAAAGCTTTCATTATCCGTCTTTCGGATCATGAGATGTTAAACCAAGGTCCTGACTCACAGAAAATAAAAGATCCCATGACACTTGCCGTAAAGAGTAGGAAGTTTCCCGGTGTCCTGGCTAAAGTCCCAACCTGGCTCATTCAATCTGGCCCCCTAATCATCCCCCTCTGTAATTGGCTCATTCATCCATTCCCTCACTCTCCACCTCTAGCTGGTGTGTGGTGAGTGTTCTGGCGCATAATGGCTGCCGTGCATCACCCAGGTGGGTGCTACACATTGGTGGTGGTCAGTGAGGTCCCCCTTCCACTGTGAGCGCTTTGAGTACCTAAGGGTAGAAACGCGCTATAGAAATGTAATCAATTAGAATCATTACCGCTACACCTATAGGCAGTTGGTAAATGGGGAAAAAATTATAGTCCATGAGCCATACCACCGATCGCAATCGAAAGGGTGGGCAAAGTCTTGTTGGTATTTTTTTATTGCTATATATGTCCAGTTTATGAATTGGTATGATAACCTTTGCAGAACAGTAGCTTTATCATATTTATCATGCATTTCTTATTTGAACCATATTCATTCCACTCGGAAATAGTGGCAATTCTTAGATGTTGTGCATATAGCAATTAGGGTACTTCTACTGGTGATTAATATCTCTGTTACAGTTTTTTTTACAAGGCCCTGCATATAAATTGTTATGCACCAAGAGGAATTGACACAAACTACTGGTGCAGAGTGAGCAAGAAGGGAAAACGAATTTAACATTAATTGCCACAGCTCTTTTGTGAATCATACAGGCCACAGATATTGACTTTGTATGTTTGATTTACCTAATCACAGAACAACTCTGGCTTGTCTGTGAAATTTGAAGAAAATAACACTCCATTTGTTTTTCACTGAACCATGCCATAGCTCATTAACATGAGGATAACTGACATAACTTCTGAAATTCAATCTGATTGCCCAGTTAGCTATGGCGTTCGATAATTCGCTGTAGTCATCCAGTTTGCATCATCCCAAGCTATTTTTTCTTTGTTTGCTGGCTTAAATTATAAAAACTAACAATTATAATACATTTCCCATCATTTTTATTCATTCTGGTGACCCAGTTAGCTTGTCCCCAAGCGAATTTTGCTTTGTTGATTACTTATAATTATTAGGATTATCTGTTATTAATTCAAATCAAACTCAGGAGGAAAACAAACTAGCAATACACAAAATCACAACAATAATAATAATAAGCAAACCATAAGGATAACAGATTTTTTTTTAACCTATCAATCTAATCGCCCAGCTAGCTTTGCCCTTAGGAAATTCACTGGGAAATTCACACAGTCGCTGTTGTTCCCCAGTTACCTTTGCCCCATGGGAATTGTGCTTTGTTGCTGACTGAATAAAATATGTCACTACTATGAGCTCCTGCTTGGATCGCCTGTGTCCTCTGACCACCAGACCAGCTCGATCCACTCAGTCTCACGGATGGCTAACTGACTCTCTTCGTTCGATGCGCACTAACCTCAGAGCCTCAGAGAGGAAATGGCGCAAGACTAAGGACCCTTCAGATCTAACACAATTCCAAACATTGTTAGCATCCTTCTCATCCATCATCACTTCTGCAAAAAAGGAATTCTACCAGGACAAGATCATCAATGCTACGGACACCAAGAAACTGTTCTCCACGTTCAAATCTCTACTGAACCCTCCACCACCGCCTCCTGCAACCAGGGCCGGCCCGAGGCATACGCGAGTTATGCCGTCGCTTAGGGCCCCGACAGCTCGGGGGGCCCCCACGAGCGCTCGAGAAATCACGTTTTGAAATATTATTTTATTTTTGAGGGTAATAATTACCTTGACATCCTTGTGATTCCTACCCATTAATATTATCATTCCCCATTTAACGAATCCATTCAATTTATATCACTTACTATCACTCTTTATCTCAGTCATGGTTTGGCTTACACACCTCTGACTTCTCCCAACAATCTAGCGAAGTTGATATGTAGCATTTGTATTTTTATTTCATTCTTGTTATTCTGACATCATAAAACGTTGATGTTTACCACAGAAAAACTATAACAACAACCTGCAATATGATTAGAACAAAGCCTCCTGGGAATGGTAAAGCACAGCCATAGCGCAGTTTCTAATTCACCGCGGAATAATCCATTCTATTTAGCTACGCATAGCGCTGAAAATCGACTCCGCGTTCACCAACATCTCACCGCATGCAATCGTCAGTCCATTCCACGTGATCTAGTAGGTAAAATGCATACCGCTGAAAGTCCACACTCCATGTTTTGCATTTGGAACAAAGTAAGTCAGTAAGTGAAATGAATCCTGTGAGCAGGAAAGGAACAGATTCCCGAGGAGGTAACGTCAGCTCTGTTAATTGCCACCTCACAACGTAGCTTTGGCTGAAACCTTATTCTTTTGTTGTATGTCCTCAAAATTAACTCAAGTAGGTATAGGCTTAGGTTAAGGATAGCCTATTTTTGGTTGATGCCTGCACAGACATTGGACATGAGGAAGTTCTTCTATAGGCAAAATCCTAGTTAGTCTTAGGAGATGTATCAAGCTATCTTAATGTAGGACTATCAAATCATTTAATTCAAACCTAGCTCTTTATTGTCAAGAATAGCAAGTCTTCACTCTTCTCTGATGATATAGGTTAGGCCTATTATTGATGCTTGAAATAGCAAACATAGTGAGTGAATCAGGCCTATTTCTGTTATCATAAGCTGCTATTGCATAGAGTAGCCTACCAATGTCTGTGATATCAGCAATAATGTTCACATAAAATGTATTGTGAGTGTTGTATAAAACCATAGCATCCTAAACTTTTGCTGTCTAATATTTTTCAGTATTTTCAAAAAATGGTGTAAAATTCAGATGATGACAAGAACACTGGGTGAATTTAAACAATTAATGAAACAAGCAATATGTTGTTGTTGATAGGGAGAACAAGCAATAGTTAATCCATCTCAATATCTTCCAAAAAAAAAAAGACTGTGGTGGCGGTGAGGGGGGCCCCCAAATGAAATTCTGCTTAGGGCCCCCATTGGGCTTGGGCCGGCCCTGCCTGCAACCAACCTCACAGCTGACACCTTTGCTGAATTCTTCACTGACAAAGTAGCAGCAATCAGCAGCAGATTCTCGGACCCACCCATACAGATGACTACACAAAGGCTTCCTCCGGCTTCATTTACTTCATTTGCTTCTCTATCAGAAAGTGATGTGACTAAGCTTCTCACAGGCAGTCGTCCGACATCCTGCCAGTTGGACCCAAGTCAAACTACTCTTCTACAGGACATTACTCCTACAATTGTCGAGGCAACCACTCATGTTATCAACGCTTCTCTAACTTCAGGGACATTTACCACCACCTTCAAACAAGCTCAAGTAAGACCACTGCTCAAAAAACCATCTCTCTCTCCCACGCAAGTGGAGCACTATTGACCTGTCTCTCTTCTTCCTTTCCTATCTAAAACCATTGAAAGAACGCTCTTCAAACAAGTCATGGATTTTCTGACTCAGCATAACCTCCTGGATTGCAAACAATCTGGCTTCAGAAGTGGACACTCTACGGAAACGGCACTCCTCTCAGTAACAGAAGCTCTTAAAGAAGCCAAAGCAGCAGGACAATCATCAGTTCTCATTCTACTTGACCTATCAGCAGCGTTTGATACAGTCAACCATAGAATTCTTCTGGATAAACTCAGAAGCATGGGCGTTGGCGGCAAAGCACACTCCTGGTTCGGATCCTACCTCACTGGACGATCATTAAATGTGTCATGGCTTGGCAAAACCTCAGCAAAGCACTACCTTACCACAGGAGTACCCCAAGGCTCAGTACTGGGGCCCCTCCTCTTTGCTTTGTACACAACAACACTGGGTCCAGTCATCCACTCGCATGGTTTTTCCTACCACTGCTATGCAGATGACACCCAACTTTATCTATCTTTTCCTCCTGGCGATTCTACAGTGACAACACGGATCTCTGACTGTCTCTCTGACATATCTGCATGGATGAAAGACAACCACCTTCAACTGAACCTCTCAAAAACGGAACTGCTCATCATCCCAGCCAGGCAAACCCTACACCACAACATCAGCATTAAGATAGACTCCCTATCTGTTGCTCCTACCAAGGCTGCAAGAAACCTAGGCGTAATAATGGATGACCAGCTGACCTTCACGGATCATGTTGCGGCTGTTGCTAGGTCGTGCCGTTTCTCTCTATTCAACATTAGAAACTCAGGCCGTACCTTACTCAACATGCAACACAGGTCCTGGTTCAGACGCTGGTTATCTCTCGCCTCGACTATTGCAACACTCTTCTAACAGGTCTACCAGCCTGTGCGGTAAAACCACTACTGATGATCCAGAAGGCTACTGCACGCCTGGTCTTCAACCAGCCAAAGAGATCACATGTGTCTCCACTGTTCAGGGAGCTCCACTGGCTGTCCCTGGCTGCTCGCATCAAATTCAAGTCACTAATCTTGGTTTACAGAGTACTGGATGGAACTGCTCCAGTCTACCTGAAAGCCATCATCAAACCATACGCTAACCTCCAATCGCTCCGCTCAACCAAGGATCGCTGCTTAGAACAACCAACACCCTGCACAGGTCAATCTAGGCTCTTCTCATGCATCGTTCCAAACTGGTGGAATAATCTTCCCAAGACTATCAGAACAACAGGCACTCTTTCTACTTTCAAGAGACTTTTGAAGACCCAGCTCTTTCAAGAGTATCTCTTGTCCTAGTTCCTTAAATTACTTGGAATACACTGACCAAGCACTTCTAAACTCTTGCACTTGCTCTCCTATTAGCAAATGGCACTCCCAGTAGGCACTTACTTGTATTGTGTTGCAGTTTGATTGTTATCCATAAGTCGCTTTGGATAAAACGTCTGCTAAATGCATAAATATAAATGTTTTTGTGTATCAGGACAGAATTTCTCCCTCGCTGTGATGTAGTGCCAATGGCAACTGTAAGGACACAATTTGAAGAACTTATGCTATCTCATGGTGTTAGCTCTGTAGTTCCTTTTAATGTTGTTAATGTTTATTTGTTCATGGTGATTGTTCATGTTGTTCTTGCTGTTGCAGAAAAAACAAAAAACAAAAACGATTTGTCACATTTTGTCAATCACATATTGCTTAGGTGATTCTATTAGGTCTATTAGTGTGGTCTGACAACCCTTGTAGGATCTTAATTGAAGGGGAAGCATCCCTGAGTTAATTTAAGCACTGTGTGGTCAACAAACTGCATAATAAGAACCACAATACCGAGTTTTCACATTTCCATTTTACTGGTCCACCATTTCAACACATGATCTTTCACTAACTTTCACTACCTGTTTGCAATGGTTATCATGCCATGTTAATGTATATAGTTATCACATGTTATTATGTATTTGTTCATGATGTTTTTTGGTGTTTTGATGTTGCAGGAAAAGTTTAAAGAATAATTAAAAAAAAAAAAAAAACGGATTTCATATGTTATAATTTTTTTCACATTTTGTCATTCACATATTGCTGAGGTGATTCTATTAGGCCTATTAGTGTAGTCTAACAACCCCTGTAGGGTCTTGGTTGAAGGGAAAGCATCCCTGAGGTAATTTAAGCACCCTGTGTGGTCAACAAACTGCATAATAAGAAAGAACCACAAAACCGAATTTTCACATTTCCATTTAACTGGTCCACCATTTCAAAGCATGATAACTACCAAAAAGCTACCTGTTTGCAATGGTTATCATGCCAAACTGTTTACCTGAGATGTCCAAGAAGTCAAAAAAACAGATTAGAAATTGCCCACCCGTTCGATTGCGAGAGGTCAATTTTTGGGTCCGGGCTCATGGCCTATTAAGAGAAGTTGGCTGATTTATTCCAAAATTGGGTGAATATAGGTGCACTGGTCAAAATGCACGAGAATGCCTCTGACCACTGCAGCAATATGGTTAAATGAAAGGACTTTGCACTGCGTCTTGCTAAGGGAAATATACTATTACTAATACTAATACTATTGACACAACAGAAATGGCCCTCTTAGAGGCAGAAAACAATCGTTGGAGAGATGCATTGACACGCTTGATCAGCATCATTCAGTCTCTAGCAGAGAGAAATTTGGCGTTCAGGGGGTCGGTAGACTCTACATGAGAGTAATAATGGAACCTTCTTACAAGAAGTGGAATTGATGGCAAATAAAAGTATGACCCAGTTTTGAGAGAACATATCCGACAAATAGACAGTGGAGCATAACATGTTACATATCTGGGGAAACATGTAGCGTTTGGAGTGCGCGCACATCCAGGTAAAACAGGTGCCGGACTAATCAAACTAAAGAAGAAAAAGGTCCGCACACTGTTGCTGCTCCACGTTTATTAATGAACAACGTTTCGACCAATATGGTCTTCGTCAGGTTTAGGTGTGAGTTTGTGTTTCTGACAGTTCTTTTAAAGACTCTCAATCAAGGAAGAGGCGGGCGCAGTGCCCTGTTGAGTGACAGCTCCTCCAAAATCCGTCATAGTTGAAAACACAAACCGAAAAAAGAATACATTACACAAAAACCCAAAAGTATATTGAAAAAAGAAATGTAAAGAAAAAGATACATAAAGAAAAAAAGAACATCACTCAATAGAAACAAAGATTACAAGTGCCCAAATATACAGTGAGAAATGTCTCTCATGTCAAAATATCCACTAGATACAAAAGAGGGGATATTGAAAAAATGTCAATAAACATGTACAAAAAAGGGGATAACCCATCTCATATATATTAAGTCAGCAGTACAAAGTTATAAAAAAGGTTTTATGTCGAACTCTTCGTTCAGACCATAGGGAGACATTGTATTGAGCGCATATATGTGATAAGTCTCTCATTGCAGAAGCAAACGGTCATGATTGCCGCCTCTAGGAGACCTCTCCACTTTTTCAATCCCAGTATACCTAAGTGTGCAGACATTATGGCCTACTGCTAGGAAGTGCGCTGCTACTGGGTTGCGCGTATTGCCGCATCTAATATTACTACGATGTTCGGAGATGCGGGTGCGCAATGATCTGCTAGTCTTACCCACATATGACAGGCCACACGGACTTTTAAGTAAATAAACCCCAAACGTGGTATTGCAATTAATGACACCACGAATGTTCAGAGTCTTGGTGTGTATATGTCCTACTCTTCACTGTGTAGCCACATTGTGCGCAATTACCACATTTGTAATTACCATCGGGGATGTTAAATGGATTTTGCTTTTTTTCATGAGTGTGAGATTTAACCAACATGTCTCTTAAATTCGGGGCGCGTCTGAAAACCACTGACAGTGGGACAGTACGTATTTGGGGAAAACCATCCAAAATGAATTGATAAGCTCTATCAGTGATAAGATTTTGGAGAAAATGGTGGCAGAAATTAAGGAGTCCAAATATTATGCAATAATTGCAATAACATTGGATTGCACTCCTGACGTAAGCCACAAAGAACAGATGTGCGTACAGCGAGTCTTAGTCAGATAATGGAGTACTTTTTGGGATTTTTGATAGCTCCTCAATCCATTGGCCTGGGGTTGTCTACACTCATCCTCAACAGGCTTGAGGAATTTAATATACCTTCTCAGGACTGCAGGGGACAGTCTATGATAATGGCGCAAATATGAAGGGTAAGAACAAAGGTGTGCAGGCTGGGTTATTAGCAAAGAATCCGAGAGCTTTTTATGTGCCTTGCAGCGCACATACCTTTAATCTCACAGTTTCAGATGCTGCTAAGGCATCAAAAGATGCCATCTGTTTTTTCGGCAATGTTGAGAAGATGTACAATCTTTTCTCAGGGTCTACCCAAAGGTGGGCTGTTTTACAGAAACATGTACACATCACCCTCAAGTCCTGGAGTGAGACACAATACGGTCGTATCAAGAGTGTTGAGGCTTTATGCTATCAGGCAGACAAAGTGAGAGAAGCCTTGTTGGAAGTCAGGGAAAATGCTAATGATCCTCTGGTGGAAGTTGAAGCGTATTCTCTTGCTGAAGAAGTGGGGTCATTTAGATTTCAAATATGTTGTGTGGTCTGGCATGACAAAAATAAAAATAAAGAGTAAATGTCTGAACCTCAGTAATTTGGGGTTCATATTTCACCTTTGTACATAGTTTAAAAAAAAAATACTTTTCATTGCCATTTTTCAAATGATGTTGGGGATTTCTTTGTTAATTCTGGCAATAACCTAACTATTTTATCTATTATTTAAGTATTTAATTTTTATATTATTATTTTTAGTTTTTCTGTAAAAAGATATAGGAATGTTATTTGGTTTTATTTTGTATTTGGAGATTACACATTTTGCACAGCATTGCACATCTGTTCTGGATTTTTAAAAACAAAAGAAATTAAACATGTTGACTTTGAATGCAGTCTCCTGTCTGCTGATGTTCAAATAGTTTCAAATGGTTCACCTTCAAGTAGGCCATAGTATGCCATACTTATACACCACTCTGTATGGAGCCTAGAGGTTGTTTGTTTTTTGGACTTAGCTACCCCTGTAATGTTAAAGGTATGACACCTGTATTGACATAGGATCAAATAATGCTAATAATAATGCTAATAATGTAGTACGTTACGCACATACTGTAGTAATAATGCTAATAATGTAGTACGTTACGCACATACCGTAGTAATAATGCTAATAATGTAGTACGTTACGCACATACCGTAGTAATAACGCTAATAATGTAGTAGGCTACCTAAAGCTAAATGTAACTTCCAGGAGAGTAAAGGCAATATTCCATGATAATTGGTTACTCTATGCTTATTTCTTGAGGAGGTTATGAAAAACAATGTGTATTGTCATGCATGTTGTAATGGACTTGTTTCACACCTGAACATTCCATGGTAGTAAACTAAACATTCTATCATTGAAATGCATTGGATTTATGTCTCTTTCTGACTTGAAAAAAATGGGTAATAAGATTGAAAACCTGTCTAAATTCACTTTCTTTCAAATAATTCGCATTTGAAGCCCACAAATTTGGAAGTCCCGAATAGATAAAAGTGGTTTTACATTTTTATGCATGACGCTTCAATCTATTTGGGACCTCACAATTTGGAACTTAGCGCATGGGCAAAGCCACGGCTCACAGATCCAATAGCCCTAGTGTTGAATATGGCAATGACTATAAATTTACATCATTTACTAGCCTAGCTAATAATGCAAATTTGTCCCATACAATTCGTGAGTTTGGGGTTTATGACCTATTTTTCATTGGATAATGACGCAATTTTGTCCTATATAATCTCATATGCTCACCTGAGTGAAATGAGTTCTCCAGAAACTGCCGCGCCTTTCTAAGTTTATACTCCAAGAACATCTTCTCTGCATAAAAGAAACACATATCAGTGAACACAACTCTTGATTCCTCTCTGCACACACTTGTACACACAACTCTTTAATGGATGCATCTCTCCCTGAAAGGGGGATATACATGTAGCTCTCCTTGAAAGGGGGATATACATGTAGCTCTCCTTGAAAGGGGGATATACATGTAGCTCTCCTTGAAAGGGGGATATACATGTAGCTCTCCTTGAAAGGGGGATATACATGTAGCTCTCCTTGAAAGGGGGATATACATGTAGCTCTCCTTGAAAGGGGGATATACATGTAGCTCTCCTTGAAAGGGGGATATACATGTAGCTCTCCTTGAAAGGGGGAATATACATGTAGCTCTCCTTGAAAGGGGGATATACATGTAGCTCTCCTTGAAAGGGGGATATACATGTAGCTCTCCTTGAAAGGGGGATATACATGTACCTCTCCTTGAAAGGGGGAATATACATGTAGCTCTCCTTGAAAGGGGGATATACATGTAGCTCTCCCTGAAAATGATACCTCAATGTCTCCAGCATTTGTGCTAAAAGGCCCATTTATTCTGGGCTCCTTCTACTCTGTGCTTTTTACATGTGGAATCATATGGCTTTAATAATCCCCTCTTGAAAGCGCAAACTGTATTAAGGCATACATAGTAGCAGGCACCATAGGGTCTTAGGATTCCTTAAAGCTGTATTCAGCAAGTTTACATAATTCCAAGACTTAGACAAAACAATTCAAAATCACACAACTCTCTTGTCCCTCCCCCAGTCTTTACTACGCTCCTCAACAACCTCTCAAACCCCTCCCTCACTGTAGCACGTTGTAAGCCAATTGTTCACAGCTGTGATAGACAGACAACTATTCCTCCCTCCAAACCTGACTGGTGGAAGGCTACAGGGAGTGCTGGATTTATGCAACCACGATTACAGGGTTTAGATCGAGCTAGAGAATACGTGTTTTTGTCCTAAATAACCCTTTTCATGTACTACTTCCAGAATAACATCACAATTCTAAAAAAATTGACCTTAAACGAGGTGCCGAATACAGCCTTAAAGCAAATTATATGGATGCTACGCACCAATTTTGTGAACATATGGATGCTACACACAACTTTGTGAACATATGGATGCTACGCACCAACTTTGTGAACACATGGGATGCTACACACAACTTTGTGAACATATGGGATGCTACGCTAGCCTGACTAATAAGCCGACTATTGACTCCGTCACAGTCTGGAACAATGCAATGGAAACATGTTTCCTTTTGGATATGACGTATCCTCTCACCTGGCTCTCACTTTCGCATTCAGCAGTAACAGATTGCTAGCTAGGTGCTGAATACAGCCTTAAAGCAAATTATATGACAGAACATATGGATGCTACGCACCAATTTTGTGAAGATATGGATGCTACACACCAACTTTGTGAAGATATGGATGCTACACACAACTTTGTGAAGATATGGATGCTACACACAACTTTGTGAACATATTGATGCTACACACCAACTTTGTGCCGTCTCTCCTTCTCCAGCTCCAGCTCATAGTTCAGGTTTTCTTTCTCTTGCTTCTGCAACTCCAGCTGCAGATTCCGACACAAAGAATTAAGGCAAATGTAAGCAGGCAGGATCCTGGAGGACAGGGCAGGCCAGTGGCCAGTACACTGTAATGGATCAGCACCAGGCCAGTACAGTACAGGCCAGTATACTGTAATGGATCAGCACCAGGGGCCATATTACAGAAAAAATCCTAACTGCTCATCCTAACTTAAGTTAGGACCTCGAAGATAGGAAAAATCTTAACTTCATATTACAGAAGCAGTTCCTAACTTGTTGGCCGTTTCCTATCTTATCTCAGGCCTCCTATCTTATCTTAAGTTAAGAAATCCTAAATGTCTGATTTCTCGATCGGCAATCATCAGGTTATGCCTGTTTCTGACTTTAGAACGTGAATGAGATTGACAGAAAGCATTACTTTTAACGTTAACAGGGGACGTAGGCTCGCATAACAATGTTGTTTCACTTAAAGTCAACAAACGAAATTTCGATATGCCTGTGTGAGTATCAGTTAAAAGGAGAATTCAACCGCGACACGTTTTTCTTTCTTTTTAATTTAAAAGCGAGTGGGACAGGGATAGCAAGCCTGCAAGAGTAGCCAAGGAAGCCATACAACTCCAGCTTGTACACAAGACTCACGTACTTAATAATAAAACATATAAATTATATGAAACTTTCAGCCATGTATGATGCAAAAGAAAAATACGTTTCTGCCTACAGTTACCTATTTATTTATTTTGTTTAAACCCATATCCAAAGCCTTCATCTTATGGAAGTGCACAAGGAAGAGAGAAACCTTCATTCAACCTAGCGTTACCCGACTCAATCACTAGACACAAAGTTAATAAACCAAACCAACAAAACATCGTCGCTGATACCTTCGGAGAAAAGGCCAGATTTTACCACTTTCTTATTTTCTCTCTGTCACGTAGACCAAGCCAAAAATCATCGACTGCACCCATCATCTTTTCAAGCTTGCAACCTCATTGGAGAGAGGGGGAGCTAATCGGTCTTTCCCGTAGTTTATTACTATTAGGAAATGACAAAATCTCACACTGTAGCCTAGGTATGTGCATTAAAACGCAGATAGGGCTACTAAAGAATGGTGAGGAAAATTACAATAAACACCCAACAAGTTACCACTTGATCAACCCTGCAAATGACAGCTTGATCAACAATCTCATAGCGTAGCCTACACAACGTTGCACCTGGGCCAATTAGCCGCTAGCTTTCAATTTCAGCTTACCTGCTTTTGACATGTATTTCGGACTTCGTCATATCTTGTTTGTTTAAGTTGATGTCCATTAGTCCAATAGGTAATGGTGTAATAGTGTAAAAGTGAACACTACTGAATAGTTGGCTAAAAGTTCATCAAGTCACAACATTGAGAAAGACAAACTGCCCACCTAAGTAACATTGTTTATTTCAGGATGAGCGAGTTAACGCGATCCAGTTGCTACAAGTAGCCTAGCTGAAATAATGCATTGCTTAGTTAGCCTACAGAGTCAGACCATTCTGCCAAAATTAATCTTCATTCACATTTACCTTGAAAAGAACATAGATATATATATTTTATTTTGTTGACTAGCACTTCAATTAGAAAAAAAAAGTCTCTTGGTTCAGTTCCTAACAAGTTATTTTGAAGTTAGGACAGGGTCTATGGCCACTTAACTTAGGGATTCTAACTTATGAAATTCCTAATTTAGGCTGCTTCTGTAATGGCTAAATTCCTATCTTAAGATAAGATAGGAATCCTTCCTAAGTTAAGTTAGGAAGCCACTTTCTGTAATACCAAAACACCTAAATGCCCTCCTATCTTAAGATAGGATAGGATTTTAGAGTTAGGAAGTTTCTGTAATATGGGCCCAGGGTAATATCACCTGCCCAAAACAAGCAACCAGTTTATCTGTTGCAGCTTGTTGAAATCATGGTCAATCTATGTACCAGTCTATGTACCAATGCGCAACTTTGAGGTTCTGCTTGCTGAACTGAACAGTGCCAGAACAGGCACTGCAACAATGTTCACGGTTAGTGTTGCCACATGTACTGGATTTTAGTGTTGCCACATGTACTGGATTTTCTTTGATTCTTCTGTTTTTTTGTGCATCTGTCACGGAAAGCTGATAAATCTTTCCAGGACACAAACATTCATTAATCATGCAAAATTGGTGTAGGCCTAAACCTTTTAATTTTATAAATAGGCAGACTATGACAATACTAGTTATACATAGGCTATGATCAGACATGCGGATTTATCTTTACCAGCAATCAACCACCACCTCTGCAGGCTACAGCAGAGTAATGCAGTGGCCATAATTCCCTGTAGCCTTCTTGATTTGTATTTTACAATTGTTAACACTTTCACAATGAATATTGACAGTGCTGTCCAATAGTTTCACCTTTTGTCCTTGATGGGTGTTGAGGTGCTAGTGGTACCTACCTCTTGCACCAGTCCCTTCCTACCTGCTCTCATAGAGTCGTGACCTCTTGCACTAGTCCCTTCCTACCTGCTCTCGTAGGGTCGTGACCTCTTGCGCTAGTCCCTTCCTACCTGCTCTCGTAGGGTCGTGACCTCTTGCGCTAGTCCCTTCCTACCTGCTCTCGTAGGGTTGTGACCTCTTGCACTAGTCCCTTCCTACCTGCTCTCGTAGGGTTGTGACCTCTTGCACTAGTCCCTTCCTACCTGCTCTCGTAGGGTCGTGACCTCTTGCACTAGTCCCTTCCTACCTGCTCTCGTAGGGTCGTGACCTCTTGCACTAGTCCCTTCCTACCTGCTGCCGTAGGGTCGTGACCTCTTGCACTAGTCGCGTCACACACACAGCCTGTTGCTGGTACGCGGCCAGAGCCTTCATCCTCCTGTCAGTAAGAGATAAGACGTTTTTTGGCTTTACTACAATTGTGTCATCCAGACATTCTTTCACTGAAGACGGACACTTTCAAGAACTCTGGGCAAAGTGGAGAATTCGGAGAACTCCGTCCTCAGGCATCCATGTGAACTCCCATAAAAGGAGTTTTATCATCAAAGAGGGTTGAAGCAAACAAGAAGCATCTACGTTTGCGTAGTTCCTGGTTCTATTTTCGCATGGGCAATCCTCCTGAATCCCTCAGTATGCAGACCAGTCGGGCTTAATTGGAATGATGTGTGGACTTTAACCAATAAATCGTGTCGTTATGCTTTTTTTTGGTGTAATTACTGTTTTTTGGATGTATCTCTCATAAGTGTTAGATATAATTTCAAGCCAAATGGTGTAAGTTTGTTACCGTTGGTATTTCTATCAGATGAACTTTGCTGACAGGCAGTAAATAGCCGACTAAGGTTTCAAGTTGTTTCCAAGCTAACGTTTGAGAGCTCTATGGGCTTAAAAATGACTCAAAAATATTTCTAAATGCACAGCGAGTTATCAACAAATAGGTAATGGTTTGCAAATGTGTTCATATATCCACAAATGCAAATTTCATATTTGTAACTTGTAAGTTTGTCTTCACAAATAATGTTGTATTTGCCATTATCAGGGATGCAAACACAGAGGTATGGTCAAAAAGGAGTGAGATTGACCAGGGGGAGGGGGTGTCGCCCTGGCGTTGATGGGTGGGTATATGACCAGGGGGAGGGGCGTCGCTCGATGGGGGCCAAAATCTGCCACACCTTTATTTTATTTCCTGAACAAATAAATGATGTAGGCTAGATAATGCCCTCATATATTTTTGGAATCGAGTAGCCTATTCTGTTGATTATTTCAACAATTAATCAGGTAGTAGGATAAAACTTAATTTTGAGGTTTTAAACAGCAATAGGCTATCAATAATATAAAAAAAGAAACCTTTGCCCCAAGGCTATAGACGAATCCAGGGAAATTACCGGAAGTAAGCAGACGCCATTGTTGAGCTACCCAGATCGCCAATCTGTCCGTAAGAATAACGTGATAGCACACCATAAAATACTATGATTTACGAGATTCATAACTACTTGTATAATGTCAGAGTATTCCATGGTCTTTGCTGTTAGTTGTCATTGACTGTGCATTGTCAAAATGTTTTGTTTACAGTCCAACAATGGCTTCGCCACAAGATGGCAGCCTACACAAAACGCTCGTCGGATTCGTCTACAGGCTTCTAAAATCATTAAATAGCCCAATTTGTCATCTGACATTGTACTAATTAGGCTACTTGCAGTACACTGCAGTGCACTATCATAACTTGTCACTGAATTAAATTCAACTTGATGAATAAATGCTATTTGTCACTTGTTTCTAATAATTGTAACTTTCAAATATCAAAACTTAAACTTAATTTCCCAAAATTTAGACTTTTGATCTCAAAATTGTGACTTTTACTGGCGGAAATGGGCTTCCATAGGCTGGGCCAATGCGTAATAAAAAAAAAGCCCGGGGATCTTATAAGCAAGGCAGCCGCCTAAATGCACTGCGGGAAACCCGCATGAACGAGAAGAAATGGAACTATGAATGAATGGAACAATATGCAGAGAGATATGCAAGAGATGTCTGAGAGATATGTGAATGCATGAATGCCCGATTGCCCGAACTATCGGATCAGCTGATTGCGTAGCTTAAACATGTTTGACTGCGAACTCCTCCCATGGGAAAGGTTTGAAGCCAGTCGGGTGTGTTACGTATGTAGCCTATAATTGGGCTGTGTTTAACAGCGGATGAGACGGCCAAACTTTTCTTATGGATAAAAACAAGGTCTGCAAACGTTGGCATTGCGATGCACTACAGGCATATGCATCTGAAAGACGTGGAATTTGCAGCAAAATTATTGCATTCGTGTCAGAACAGATTTTGTAGCGGTTTTCACCGACTCTGTAGCATTTATTGCTGTCAAGCCGAACTTGACAGGGCTTCAGCCTCGAATTGAATGGCCAGGTCAAATGACGCGTCTGCACTACTACACAATCACACACCTCAGACCCCCCCCCCCCCCCCAAAAAAAAAACGTAAGTTACGACCGTAACTATGGATCTATGAGACCGAACGATGACCGTCACCACGGTCTTAACACTTTGGATGATGCCATCATCAACTACTTGTCGCGAGACCCTAATGTCAACATTGTCACACATGACTTACCGGAGGCAGGTCTTCCTGCATAAATTGGATGCGGAGGACATGCCTCTTCCTCCTTGCCTGGAACGCTTCGGTGCGTCCCGAGCGACAAAGGAGGGTGACGGTCATCGTTCGGTCTCATAGATCCATAGTTACGGTCGTAACTTACGATCTATTTCGACCTCACTTCTGACCGTCACCACGGTCTTAACACTTTGGATGACTAGTACCAGAAGTGTCGCGAGGGACAGATGAACCCTCTTCACTTGTTTGTCTGGCAGCAGTCATAAGAACCGTGGTACCAACAGTGGCAGAGGGCACATTGAGTCTATAAAACCTGGTCAAAGTACATGGTGTACTCCAGGACTCTGCTGTACAAATGTCGCCAAGAGCGACCCCCTTCAATGCTGCCCATAAAGTGGCCATGCTCCGTCTGGAGTGAGCCACAATGCCCTTTAGGGACTGGGAACCCCTGCCCAGTATAAGCCTAGGCAATAGTATCCACTAACCAGTGGGACAAACGTTGCTTTGAGACTGGGTGACCCAACTTCTCATCACCATAGCACAAGCCTCAGTGGCCGCGTACACTCAAGGTGGGCCCACAAGGCCCTCACTGGGCACAGTTGTATTCAGCACTCATAGGCTATGTTCAGACTGCACTCCAAATCTGATTTTTTGCATATCTGATCAACATCAGATCTCTCTATCGACCGTGTTCACATTGCTTGTCATATCGGATCTCCATGTCCGCTAATCAACTGCCATATCCACGTGGGTTACTATGGTACCCTAACGCATCATGCCCACAAATAATAAACAAAACCGCGGAGGGTAGAATGTCGGTTGTTTCTCTCTCAGATGGTTAAGTGGGGTCGTAGCACACAGCTACAATTAACAAGGAAGTATCAGAGATGGAAGAATAGCGTTACTCATCTTTATCTCAATGCATTGATGCATCCAAAACAGCCGTTAGTTGCCTTTCTGATGCGTGGTTGAAAACTTTCACTGACGTTGCTTTCCACACGCGAGGTAAACCTTGCTTTCCACACGCGAGGTAAACTCCAGGTCATGCAACTTGCAGCAAATCCATAACGCGCACTGACACGTTGTTATAGCAAACGACACCGTTTTTTTAAAAAGAGAATTAACATTAATCTCTCACTTCCTTCCATCTGCATTCCACGTGTTGATGTTTTTGTCACGTGACAAATGACGCAAGTGACACGGTGAAATCTTATCCCATGTGGAAAAGCTGTTCAGATCGCACCATATCCGATATGAATCGCAATTGACACCACATGGGTATGTAGGGCGTAACAGATTCGAAAAAATTCATAGGAATTCATGTGGTTTTCTGCTGTTCAGACCATCCGAAATCAATTCTAGATACAATCTGGATATGCAAGAAATCGGATTTGGGATGCCAATCTGAACCAGGCCATAGAGAGTGCATGCAGCTCACTTACTCTTTTAATAGAGCACAAAGCTAGTAAAAACAAAGTCTTATGAGTTAAAAACTTGATCTCAGATTGATCCAGTGGCTCATACGGGGCTGAGGTCAAGGATCTCAATACAAGGAAGATCCCAAGACGGAGCCCTCAGAACTCTTCCTGGCCGCAGACACTTAGCGCCTTTAAAAACCGTGACACCATCGGGTGCTTTCCTATAGACAGGCCCTCTACTGGATCATGGAATGCAGAAATAACAGCAGCATAGACACGTAAGTGCTGGCTGCCCTTCCAGTGTCCAAAGAGATTGAAGGAAATGCAACACCAGCACCACTGGACATGTCTTTGGGTCAGAGCCTCGCTCTTGACACCATGAAGAGAATAACAGAACTGCCTCACTCAGCTCAGGGACCTGAGGTAGACTGAGAAGGAGCCAAGCCCACAACTGCAGGACAACTGGATTGGGGTGCCAATGACCCCACTTGTGAAAGAAGGTCCGCCTACTGGCAGGGCCAAGGTTTGTCATGAACAAGTTGCAGGAGAGCAGGAAAACAATGCTCGTCGGCCAACGTGGGGCCACCAACAGAACCCTTTATGCCCCAGATGGACTGTTCAGGACCAGTGGGAGCAAGGGTATCAGAGGAAAGCATATCTGAGAGGAGATCCACTGATCGATTCAGAACACGCGGAATGTAAATTGCCCTTAGTGAGGCCAAGGGGGAATGCCCAGAAAGGAGACGCTTGGCGGCCTTGAGGCACCGCCAGGATCTCATGCCTCCTGATGTTTGATGTGAAACGGCTGAACAGTTCGCACTAGAACATGCCTGACCAGAATGAAAGGAAGGAGTGCCATTAGACCAGTGGTTCTCATAGTGTGGTCCGAGGACCACTGGTGGTCTGCGAGCAAGCTCAAGTGGTCCACGAGGGGATTGCCATAATAATATGTGAATTTAGCCTGTGTCATTATTCGAAGGCCAAGATTAGTTGTTCACTGAATATAAGAGGCAGACCTGTAATTTACTGTTTATTAAAACATTTGAAGTGTAAATGACTTGGTTAAATGGTAGCACCATTCGCGAGGAAAGAAGAGCGAAAAATAGCGCATGCTTCAAGTCCCACTAGCAGCAGAAAGAACCACAGAGCCCAGTGGTGCTAAAGCAGCCACATCGACTCTGTAAAGACGTACAAATGTGCGCAGTGTGCTCCAGGAAGCTGCTGCACAGATCTCTGCTACAGAAACCCCTCTAAGTGCAGCCCAAGAGGTAGCTGTACTCCTGGTAGAGTGCACAACTAGGTTGCCAGGAACAGGAAGATTCCGACTGCCATAGGCATGGGAGATTGTGTGGACCACCCAATGGGAAAACCTCTGTTTAGAGACTGGCTCTCCATGTTTATTTCCGCCATAGCAGACGAATAGCTGCAGATGAGAACGTGTGATTGCTAAATGCGTAAATGTAAATGTCAGACGCTTTTATCCAAAGCGACATACAAAAGAGGGATAACAATCAAGCTGCAACACAGTACAAGTAAGTGCCTACTGGGAGTGCCATTTGCTAATAGGAGAGCAAGTGCAAGAGTTTAGAAGTACTTGATCAGTGCATTCCAAGTAATTTAACGAACTAGGACAAGAGATACTCTTGAAAGAGCTTGGTCTTCAAGAGTCTCTTGAAAGTAGAGAGAGTGCCTGTTGTTCTAATAGTCTTGGGAAGACTATTCCACCAGTTAGGAACAATGCATAAGAAGAGCCTAGATTGACCTGTGCGCGGTGCTGGTCATTCCAAGCAGCGATCTTTGGTTGAGCGGAGCGATTGGAGGTTAGCATATGGTTTGATGATGTCTTTCAGGTAGACTGGATCGAGTGCGTACGTGTCACCTATATACGCAATGCCCTCACTTGGCACAAGCTTTACCAAATTCATGCTCTCTGACCCAAGTGAAGAGTCTGTGAGAGCACTGACCTCAATCACCTGGTTCAAGATCTGAGGATTCAGAACCTTGGGAAGGATTAGGCCATAGCGACACCCCAGTGTAGTCAGTCTTCCACCTAAGACACTGATCGCTGACTGAGAGTGCATGTAACTCACCAACTCTTTTGGCGGTACAGATCGCCAGGAAGAACACACGTTTCCGTGTAAGATACTTCAAGTCAGCCGACGTATTCAAAGGTCCGTATGGGGCTACTGTCAGCGCCTGCAACACTGTGGGCAGGTCCCAGGACGGAGCTCTCAAGAGTCCTGCCAGGACGGATGCGGTGTGCACCTTCAAGAAACTGAGACACCAATGGGTGTTTTCCCATGGTGAGGCCATCAACCACATGATGGAAGAAAGAAATAGCAGCCATATAAACTTTCAGTGCTAGCTGCTTATCCTGCACCAAGAAGAGACTGAAGGAAATGAATGACACAGTACCAGGGGGTCAGGATTTGGCTGATTAGCTTCGCCAGTTAGCCTTGCACTTCCTCGTCGCCATTTTCCAGAAATGACATCATATCCGACTCCATTTGACATATGCTGATTGGTTAATGCTACACTTTCAGCTCATGTTAACGAGCTCCCTGTGCACAAACTTTTGTGGGCGTGCCCAGACTTGCCATCTGTAGCCCATTTCCATTAGTAACATGGGCCCTCATTGGCCTAATGAAATGGAGTCGGAAGTGAGCTCCATGAAACGCCATCTTGACAACTGAAAATTTTGTTCAATTTCGGATGAATTCCCTAGCCTAGCATTCCACATTGAAATGAATGGGAGGCGGGACTTGGCATGTTTCTCCAGGTTTATTAATACCTCCATGCACAGTACACTGGACATGAGGCTGGATCCAGCTGTCTGTCAACACACTTGTAACGTAACGTAACAGTTCTCATTCATCCCTATGGGTGACATAGTAAACGCTTTGTAATGTTACGTCATCTTGAAAATACACTGTAGAGGAATTGTCACAAGGACGTGTCTGCCTCTAATGAGAGGGAGAAGTTCTTGCAGGGCCAGATGGACTGCCTTCAACTCCAGCACATTTATGTGCTCCCAGGAACCCCTCACCATCCTGCCTTCCCAAGCTGCACCATACCCAGTTAGGGAAGCGTCTGTGGACACCAGAGTCCTGAGAGAGGGGATGTTTCCGAGCTGGACTCCATGAGTCACCTTGAGTTTCACCCATCTGTCTCACACTGGATGATTTAATGCATTCAACCATTTCTGGAGAGGTTGGGCCCGGAGGAGACCCAATGGCACCACTGCTGTTGCCGCCACTATTGTGCCAAGCAGCCTTTGAAATTTTACCAAGTCCAGTCTCCAGCAGAGAGTAGGATCAGCGTACTGTACTGCACACACACTCCAATACGAATAATGGAGTACTAGTGTGTTTAAAGGGCGGCTCACCCCACCTCTGCGAACAGAGGCTACGGGGGCAGGTGAAAAAGTGCAATGCCTATAACGCAATGAACAAAATAGCCCGGCCTGCTGCGAACAGCGGCTAAGGGGGCAATGTGAACAGCTTATTGCGCACAACATCAAGGTGAAGGGGCAGCAATGTGCTTGTCAGCACAATAAGAGTGTTTCGGCAGTGCTGTAAATGGCAGCCACAGAATAAGACAGCTCTGGTTGTATAATTATTTGATTTATGAAATCCTGTATAAATTTGAAACAATACAGAATAAGCAGATGCTCAATTCACTGTTGCCTAGCCTATAATAAAGGCTGTAGATATCAGACAACAAAAAAATGTTAGCACAACTTGCTGAAAATGGCCGCTAATGAGCGCCTCAGCCCAGCTTGTTATAAGCAGTAGGCTAGCCGATGCCAATAGAGGAAAGCAGCTACTTTAACACTTAAGCCATAATAGGTTACACAATAATTAAGTCATACAGACCACAATCATACTGCGACAAAATCAAGATATATCAAGGCTTGAATCAAAAAAGAGATGTAGACCTACAAATTCTTTAAACAACTTAACTGTCACTTAGGCTACACACAGTGCAGAAGAAAATAGAACAAACCTGCAAGCAGGTGGAAAAACTGTAACAAATTAATTTGAGGCTCACAACCACTTCAGTCAGCCTACCAATGCAATTCAATGTAGGCTACGATTACGAAAGAAAAGTAAAGCTGCCCTCTGCAGTCAACTCTCAATGGTTACAAATTAACAGAAAATAGAATCTTTTTTCCCGATCCACGCGAACGTGGACTAATACGGGTAACGTTAGAAGCCCAGACTGCCAAAGCAGCGGGGAGTTAATTTTACGTTTCAGCCTTCAAACACGTTCACAGGCTGTAACATAGGCTATGAATGAATCAATCAACCAACACGCGGACGTGTGGAGTATTATAAGAACAGGTAAACGTTTACTATACTTACCGTGTTCACGCTCGTTCGCCAGTAATCTGTATACAAACAGCAATTTTGGCGTAGTTGACACACATTAACATATCAAAAGGGAAAAACAAATAATCCTCAGGGGCTCAAGGCACCTGCACGATCAACGTGACGGATTGTATTGTCTCCCAATTTTCAAACTTACCGGGTCTCGGAAAACCGAAGCGAGAAGGCAAAGAGGAAGAGGCATGTCCTCCGCATCCAATTTATGCAGGAAGACCTGCCTCCGGTAAGTCATGTGTGACAATGTTGACATTAGGGTCTCGCGACAAGTAGTTGATGATGGCATCATCCAAAGTGTTAAGACCGTGGTGACGGTCAGAAGTGA